>JAQPZY010001264.1:600000-682500 GCA_029931535.1 Margaritifera margaritifera | reverse complement strand
TCAGTTTTTCTTTGATTGTACAATTGTTTTCAGTTTCTATCTATAACGAGTATTTGGGATTTTCATGCACTTGATTCTGTGTGACTAATCAAAGCTGTATCTTCAGAAAGTTTTGAACGATTACATTGCTGTAGTTGCTAAACGAAGCGTTTGAAAGTATCATTTGCTTATTCATTCAGAATCTAAGAAATATTTCCTTACTGCTCTTTGCTTGAGGTTTAAGAGTCTATATCAGAGTCGCCGCTAGGTGGCGCTCTGGTCAATGACTCAATATCGTCTGCACACATCAGCACGCTTTCATTGTCACTGAAACTATAATCAACCAGATTTCTCGATACGTTAAGAGACCCACTTTTCAGTATAGGTGATGACAAAATGTTTTCTGTCTCAGCCATGCGTGACTGATCATTTGTAAAACTATAGTCAACTAGCCCTTGTTTATTATGTTTTCCATTTGTGAGATTGCTCTTTGCATCGTCAGTACATGATATCTCAGTATTTAATGATTTCTCAAATAATTTGAAAATGTCTTTGCTATGATGCATATAATCTTTATCTGGGCCGGTCATCCCGTTCTCAGTGTCAATTCGGTTGACATACGAATGAAGAGTGTCTTCAAGAAATCCGATGTCAAGAGCAGAGCATTCTCTAGAACTCTCCCGCCTCTGATCTAAATCACTCTTTGACCGGAAACTCTTATCCAGGAAGAAGAGGCATCTGTCCTCCGTTTCTTTGGTATTATAGGCTTCCTCTATGTAATAGGAATACTCACCATCGCCCATGTGTCGACTATGATCATGTCCGAAACTTTCCGGGTAGACCTGTCCGATGCATGGCGGCCTAGTACCGATGTCAAGGGGGACGTACGTCGTTGTTTCATTTGAATGTTTCACTTTGAGAGGTTTTGAGTTGGCAAATTTGACAGCTGTAAATTTTGGTGCTGTAGTGACGAAATTATTTCTCTCGATCATTGGAGTACTATGGGGTATTTTAGGTGACAAAATCTTCTTGTTTAGATTCGTTTGTTCCCTCCGTTTATGTCTATTTATCTCTTGCATTGTAAGATCATTAGAAAACATTGTATGACCAGGATTAAGTTTCCTAATGTGTCGTATATTTGCCTCTTGCGATACTAGCTGCTTGGAATGAGATTCCATTATTGATCTCATCCTCTGCTTTTGAAGATGTACAATTCTGGACAAGCGTTTCATGTTTTCATTTCCAGAAGGAGAACTACCTTGACAGTTGTAGCACTGTTTGTCATGACGTCTCTGGTGACCTCGTTTTGGTGTCGAGACGATGAGCTTCGTGCCGATGTCACTTTTCCTCCTCAAAACCAGTTGAACTTTGTCTTTCTTTGACCCCCAAGCTCTCAAAAGTTTATGAACTTTAGTTTTCCCAGACAATTCACGATCCACTCCGTACATTGATTCGTAAAGCGCATAAATGTGTCCATTTTCCTTATCGATGTTCAATTGACGATGAAGGGATTTGATGACATCATCACAAGTTGAGTTTTTCGTCACGTTTTTTATCACGTGGTCTTTCGCATTCAGAAGGATGTGAACCTCATACAACTTTGTTTTCTTGATATCTGCCATCTGCAAAGAAAGACGAAGGAAATTATAGAATTTCATAGTAAGGTATATACCTGTTTTCAGAACAAAAATGGACAAAAAGGTTTGAATTCTTTCTAACGCCAAAACCTAATAACAAATTAGACTAGAGTTATATTTTTACTTGAAAAGAATTCTTAGATGTAGAGACACTATTTATCCCCCGTTTTTTTTTTTTTTTTTTTTTTTGTTTGTTTGTTTGTTTTGTTTTAATTTTAATTTATTTTATAACGTCGGGGATATTTTGATACCTTCTCTCTATCCATCTGTTCCTTACCATATCTCCTAAACCGCTGTGTAGAATTTCACGATACTTTGTAGTTATGTTATCCCTGTGCTACGCATCTGCAAGAAAGGTGCCATCCTTGGCTTTTGCTCCCGGGGGTTGCTTTAAAGGGGCTCAGAGGTCAAATGTACACAAATTTTAAGTACATTAAAGTTGACAAATAGTTTCTGATCAAGCTTAATATGTGGAGTCATAGCGGGACGATTGCATTATGACTCCTGGATCACTGTCTGGGAGTTGGGGTGAGTACTAGGGAATTGGGGTTGGAATATGCATTAAAAAGCGTGGGAATCTGCAATGGCAAGCCGTTGCAGGTGCTTTGTAGCTTTTCTTTAATAATATTTTCCAAAGTCGAATGAATTATACATCAGATATACACTTCCTTATGCGTTTAACCAGTTTTGAATGGTTATCAATACTTTTCTTTAAATAAAAGAAAATGCCCCTTTTTGTAGTGTTGACTTCTGTTGAATGGATTACGTTTAGATCTAAAAGAAGTCGGTCAGCTGCGCTAACGTCGAGAAAAGTAAACAGAAAACAAATATACCAGTCTGTTTTAACATAGCATGAAACTGCCTGATGTACCAGTCTGTTTTTACATAGAATGAAACGGCCTGAAGTAAAAGTACTGATACTAGTTATCTTTCCCGGTGGTTACTGGCCGTAGGGACGGATCAATATTCTTTGATAAAACCGCTTTGTTTGCAAGGACTAATGAAAATCATTATGCCTATTTAGAAACCTTTCATAGATAAGGAGTGGTCATTAATTTACCGGAAAACAAATCCTCCAGATTAGAAATCAATTGAGTTGTTATCCTTTTCACCAGAGCCGCGGTGGCTCAGTAGTTACCGCGCCCGAACCGCGACAAAAGGGTGCAGGTTGATTCCTACCATCAGATCATCCCGCGTCGGCTATCGTGGTGTATCCCAGGGCAATGCACTAAATAACCTTCAGGTGTTGCTGTACTGTTTAATACCATAACCAAACCAAGCTAATAATGTTCGCTTGTTGATAAGAGTTTCCAACTATCACAAACTCTTTTCGCAAAATCATTCGTAGCACTCACCTTTGGTAATATTGAGTGATGAAATTTACTTCTAGTCAGAAGTAAATTGATATTCTTCATGTCAGAATATATGATGATATCACTCAGTTTCTTTACTTGGAAGAAATATCTTTTTCACGATTCACATTTCTATGTCACATGAAAGCTAAATGACTCCTAAAAAAACAAGACAGTTTCTCCGAAATGGTATAGGCATCTGAAACATGTAGCTAATGCTTTATGACGACAAGAATGTCACATTGTTTTCATGTCATAAATAGTTATCATTCATTTGGAGTGAACACTAAGATAAAATTGTATGTCATACAAGAGAGAAACTGTTACCATTGATACAGAGAAAGCTAACCCAAATCATAAATGATTCACTTTGGCACCAAAAATATCACAGACGGATCCAATGCTTTTGTTACTTTTTTGTCCTTAATTTACGCATAGCTGATTTTCATGCAATAAAATCCGTCCCTTCGAAGTCATCTATACAGGTCGTTGGAACATACGAGTTTGCCTTTAAATCAAATAAGTAATACCAATGTTGAAATTTTGGATAATATTTAGATATCTATAAAGTATTTTCCAATACAAGTTATATAAATTGACATATTGTATGGGATTCTGGCACGTTGCATGGAATACCTTACAAATTGACATATTGTATGGGATTCTGGCACGTTGCATGGAATACCTTACAAATTGACATATTGTATGGGATTCTGGCACGCTGCATGGAATACCTTACAAATTGACATATTGTATGGGATTCTGGCACGCTGCATGGAATACCTTACAAATTGACATATTGTATGGGATTCTGGCACGTTGCATGGAATACCTTACAAATTGACATATTGTATGGGATTCTGGCACGTTGCATGGAATACCTTACAAATTGACATATTGTATGGGATTCTGGCACGTTGCATGGAATACCTTACAAATTGACATATTGTATGGGATTCTGGCACGTTGCATGGAATACCTTACAAATTGACATATTGTATGGGATTCTGGCACGTTGCATGGAATACCTTACAAATTGACATATTGTATGGGATTCTGGCACGTTGCATGGAATACCTTTGTAGATGTCAAGACAAAAAGTTTCAGAAAGTAATAATAGGGTTAAACAAAAGGATTTCCTCTTGCAAAAGATCCAGGAATTTAAATGGCCATTAGAAATCTATAAAAATCATTGAAGAATAAGTCATATTAACCTGAAGCTATCTCCTGATTACGCAGTGCCATTCAGTAGTTTACCCATACCTTTACGGCCTAAACGGGATGACAGGTTTATTATTCATTTTGCAGTTTAGAACAGTTTCTTTAGCCAGGTACTTAGTAATTGGTGTTAATTACAGGTTTGAAAATTATTACCAAATCGGACAATAAATAAAATATCCTTTTTTTCCTAATAGTTCTGGTCTCACGGTATTGAAATTAAGCGTCATTCATGACATAGGAGATCTACACTCTCTTGCTGTTCTTCTCAAATCTCAAAATGAGAATTTTGTTTGCATATAGAAGGAAGAATAAAGGATAAGGAAAAAAAACCCCAACAAACATCTGCCTTTTTATAGAAAGTGTTCATAATTCACTTTTTTACAAAATATACCTGGACCTCTCTGTAGGAATGTGCTAACATAACACGTATACTTTATGTATTTCCATCTGTAGGAATGTGCTAACAGAACACGTATACTTATTTATTTCCACCTGTGGGAAAGAAACCACTTACCACGACGGTGTTTTTTGTTTAAAAAATAAAAGCGCATTTGGATGCATTCAGTTTAATTTATGTTTGATCAACGTGTAGCGACATTCGGCTCAGTACTATTATCATAGATTGACAGTCCATCTAATTTTGGATCTACATGCCAAGTTTAACTATTGAAATAGGCTGCGATGGAATGCGGGAGGAAAACTTAAAATATGTATTAATCATATTTGCTTCCCTATATGCAGAAAGCAGTGAGCGACAAGTAAATTTATAAACTGCATGTTTCTTTAAATTTTATCTTTCAACTGTCTGTTTTTGTCTTGTCTTTTGATGTGAAAAGGTGGATTTATAACTTTAATTATCAGATAGATTTCTCCATAAAAGAAATCGTCACACTTCATTTGACATAAGTTCTATTTGCATTCAAGAATCTAAAATATCAGATACATTATCAGGTTCTGTTAACGTGTTGCAGGTATCTAGAGGAATATATACTGCATGAAACATATGTACAAAATTAAAGTGGAAGCTTGTTATATGTTGCTGTTGTACATTTATTAATCATATCAATATTCAAATATTTGTGCGCTCTGAAACGAATATAAGATGTAATATTAGCGCCATTTGTACATAATAATGAAAAACTTAGAATTATTAAAAGGAATTATTCAGTTATAATTTTCATGTCAACGTTCCTCCATCATCGTTCTTTTTTTTATTCGCAAGGAGAAAATTTTACAAAATGCGCTTGATCAAATTCTGAGATCATTTGTCAATATTAATATCAGACCATCTTTTATTTAATTGAATTTTTCTCTTATTTCAAACAAAAAATGAAAAGTTACGAGAAAGAAAACAACTTACCTTTATGTATCCTGTGACTATGAATTTAGTTGAATAATAACCTTATATCTATTGCAGAAACGGTAAAGGTTATACAATCCAGTAATGTTCAAATAATATATTTGTAACTTCTCATAGTAGGAGATTATGTTAAAATTTTAAAATCCAAGGTATGTTTCCTTCCAAACTATAGAGATGTTGTTGGTTCGAAGTATTATATGGTAGTGACCTTTAGACAGGATTCCGCTCCCTTAATAGGTCGGGAAAGCCCGAACAGGTCATGTTACCTTGACCATTACAGTCCACGTCACCGCCGGGGGTTCTTCGCGGATAATTGTTTGTAATTGTTCAACTCCTGACACGTGCTATCTATTTCCTACGTCAAGTAGCTAGGTCGACTGGACCAGTTATTTGTCGGACTTTCTTGGCCAAATTTGTCAACTTGCTGCACAGCATGGTCAAATTAGACAACAAATTGGATTAAAATTCACACCTTTCCTTCATATGCTTCGACCTAAGTCCGAAGCAAATCGTTTTATTGCTGAATGTAGACATGAAGAGCTTACTGAAGTGATATTGTTTAAAAGTGACACCTAACAAGCGACCTAATTGGTATCATGTGAAATGGACAAAAGTCTATGTGCGAGGAAAATCAGGTTTAAGCCTTTACTTGCAAATAAGATATTGAAAAGATCATCCGTTTTTGACGCGTAATAAAGTGTTTCTTCTTTGACAATGAAGTAATCCTTATATTCAATAATCAGGGTATATTATTGGCAGATGATTTGCATTATCTTCTGTGTGAAAATGTTAAGGTTAGTTAAGAACCAGTCCTGGAGAAAAAGGATCAGAGAAGGTGGTGTAGAGACAAATTTTTGCCCCCAAACAGGTGTACGTCAAGCCTAAATGTTCGGTCTTAAACAATATTATGAAGTAGTAGTATTAGTAGCTGTAGTGCTAGCGGAGACGTAAAAAAAAAAAAAACAAACATACGCCCTAAGAAACGTTTGTTCAATAAATATGTAATCCATATAAAAGAAATATAGACTGTACACCACTTTGATGACAAATAGATTCTTTTACATAAAATGTCCAGTCGATTCTGATGCATGCCTTAGAGAAGTCGGAATGCCTCCGTCCGAAACAAAATTGTTTTCATAATTCAGACGCCCTTTAGACAATACGTGATTGGCTTTAAGCTACTTGTATGCTCAGGCTCAGGCGCGTCCGAAGTTCCATCGAACATATGTATGTTTGTGTGTATATATATATATATATATATATATATATATATATATATATATATATATATATATATATATATATATATATAATCTCATTCTGATATTTTAGTAACATGCTTTGAAAAAACACTGAGAGATACACTGGTCACACGAAGCTAAGGAACAATAGGGGATAGAAATCTAGAAATCTAGCTCAGGATAGAAGTAAGTGTATGAAATGACTAGATAATTGGATCATAAACTCCACACAACGGGCGTGCATTGTGATGCTGTCCAAAAAATATTTGAAAGATTGTCCATCGGGTCATCTGTCAGCGGAGATGTTAATTGAATAATGGTTATAAATGATTTTTCTCCGGAACAATTCAAGAGAAAAGATCTATCACGTTTAAAAGTGGTAAACATGTTCATAAAGCTTCGCTATATGTGAAATCTTCATAAAAATGTACCATCACATATATATGCTGCAAGTACAAGCTATGAAGATTGTGTATAAACTCAGAGCAAATTGTGTACTTTTATTATTTACGCCAATTCATATACATTCCGCCTTCGTACCCCAGTTGTATATCCAACAGCTTTGGGTTATGTCCACTTATTATTGTGACATAAGGATATCATCTGTTCTCTGAATTAAATAACCTACCGTAAATAGTTTTATGGAGGATGCTATAGATTCTCGGTGGTGTCAACCCCTCCCATCCCCCATCCCCGTCATTTTAGTTCAGCAGTAACAGAAGTAGGAAAAGAGTGATTATCAAAGTTGCATGTCTGACGCCAGAAAGGGTAGGGCTGATGAAGATATCGGCAATGGACCAGCAAGTTCAGAAGTTCTCAACATTATTTTGAATAAAATAGTAAAAAGGAAAACTGTATACAGGTTTTATTTTTCCTAAATATGAGAGCAAGAAATTTTCTCGGCAAAAGTAAAAAAGATCAACCCTAAACCTCTTAAGAAACAACAACAAAATCTTATAATTAATGATAAATTTCGTTTTGTTGTTGTTAACCAATGATTCCATGACAGATCATCTTAGCGACACAATAACTGCATATAATTACACATTCACTTTGTCTTGACTCGTCCACTAAAAATAATAATGCTAACAAAACGAATGTAGTTGTCGAGGACATTAAATCCATGCCTCTTCGATAATTCCATAAACATTTCTTCTATATGTTATATGTAAGTGCGGAAGAACTTCGGCTAATCATGTAAAAACATCTTAAATACATGGAAAATCTTGGCACAAAAGTTCCAGTTCCTTCTTAAGTTTGTATGGAATCCTCTTTTTTCTTTTTTCTTTTTTTTTCTTTCTTTTTAATCAAAGGATGTGGTGCTTTTCAAAATGTTGAAGAATTATGGACTTATGGCATTTATAACCCAGTCTTGTAGCAGTCACTTTAATTCATCCCTTAATTGCCTGAATTAGCAAAAGGTTTTAGGAGCTCTTTAGAACGTAGATCTTATCGTATGGTCTGACAAGTTTATTACATAAATTGGAGTACGCAAAGGTGCTCACAATTAATTTATCTTGTCACTATTTTTTGCGCGAATTGGTGTACTCAAACAACCTTGTGACGAATTATCCTATCGAGTGGTTTAGTTGTTTTTTTTTTTTTTTTTTTTTTTTTGTAACATATTGCAATAACTCTTTAGCTCAAATGAATTTCATGTTAAAATTGTATAGAATGACTATATTTGTTAAATATTATGAATGAATGTTGATACGTTTTCATCTGTAACTAATTATACCTGCGTTTGAATAAATAAATAAATAAATAAGACATTCAGGAGAATATACAGTACTCCTTCTCAAACGGTTACAATGTCTCTTGATTTTAAAGTTACAAGATTAGGAAGGGTCATTCTCTCTAGTAATAAAATGAAAAACGCTGATTAGCACGAAACCAGAAGTATATATATATATTTTTTTTAAAAGCAGACTTGACTTTGTTTCAGTAAAAAGGTATTGTTTCGAATGTTTAAAAAGTGGCATCTACATGCTTTGCATCTGTTTTAGTACACACTGTTTATTTCTTTTTGGTTAACCATCCAGGCATTATGAATTCCATGCTTTTATATTTAAAGCATGATTATGGCCATGAGAGTTTCTCTTAATGTATTAACACTGAAGAAAACAAAATTGTAATACTACAGCTATATTCAATAAATCATCTTATGTCAATAACATATCCATGCAAATTTAGTAGATTTTGTTCGTTGGGATACATTTCTTTATGTTACACCAACCATTGGAAAACAACCGTTGTCTTTTTGACATTTACGACTTCTCAGGTAATAGCCACTTTACTCAGTCCAATTGTATGTCTTAACATGAATAGGAAAGTAGAAACCGTTTACGAAAAACAGTAATATTGATCTTATCTTTAGGGCTGACAAGTTTACGATGTTGACTCAATAACAAAATGACCGCATTTCTCATAGAAAATCAACACAAATGAGGGACTTCGATAATCCGTTATGTTTCCTCTTCTTTCCCTTAAAATAATAATAATTCTCGTCTGTCACAGCTTTTGATATTTTAGTGACGGATACATTCGAAGAATAATATCTATATCAATGTCTACTGTTATAATAAAATACCAATAGCATTTTTTGACACTTCAGAATTTACAAAATTATTTTGATAAACGACCAAGTATGTATAAATGAATTAAATTCACATAATAATCCAGCTTCAAATCAAATGTTCTGATCCCCTCAAAAAAAAATAAATAACAAAAATCAAAGCAAAATTATGTTTAACATATTAATATTCACGGTGTCCTTCTTTTACGGTCATAAAGGAAACGTCCTTTAATGCGAGATTTCCAAAAGCTTCAAAAATCCCGCTCTCTGTTGAAAGAAAATTACATTACGTCTTACATATTTGATAAGGTTACATTCTGCGTTGGCATTTTTCATACTGATAATTAATACAGTTACTTTAGGTTTTACAAAAAGTAAAATATTAAGTACAATGACGTATTTTAAAATCACACAAAATAGACAATTGCATAGATATGGTCTTTGTACTTCTTTCTTTCTTTCTTATTCACTGGTTTCGGCATACCGATGTTAGATCAGAAATAGTACAACACATAAGGGGATCAGATACAAAAGAGATAATCCAGATAGCTGTAAGGGGGACCGATTACGTCAGTTGATCCCCACCCCGAGGGCACTTGTTTCCCCATTGAGTGTCACTCAAAATAGTACAAAACGTTACGTTGTCGCAACCATGCATAGATAAATTTCCTTCATTTATCGATCATAAAATCCTTGACACGTTTATTACTGCAATCACATTTTGTAAAATTATATTGTAAAACGTTTACATTGATTTGATTTCTTATCATCCACTGACTGCAAATCAGGTACATAGTCTCTTACGGATGTTCTTTAGAAAGCACTGTCAACTTGTTTCGGGAGTTAGATTTTTGACTGATAATGAATAATACAGTACTGTAAATATGAACCACGTCATGTACTTTTTATAGCTGAGTGTCAAAAGTATAGGAAAATATTGATACAATTCGTTTGGATTTTACCCCATCTATTTTCCGTCTACAACTTTCATACCCGAGTTCATAACACCTCCGTATCTTCCGTCTACAACAACGTTCATACCCGAGTTCATAAAACTTCTGTATCTTCCGTCTACAGCCTTCATATCCAAGTTCATAACACTTCTGTATCTTCCGTCTACAGCCTTCATATCCAAGTTCATAACACTTCTGTATCTTCCGTCTACAGCCTTCATATCCAAGTTCATAACACTTATGTATCTTCCGTCTACAGCCTTCATATCCAAGTTCATAACACTTCTGTATCTTCCGTCTAAAGCGTTCATATCCAAGTTCATAACACTTCTGTATCTTCCGTCTACAGCGTTCATATCCAAGTTCATAACACATCCGTATCTTTCGTCTACAGCGTTTTTCATACCTGAGTTCATAACACTTCGGTATGTTTCGTCTACAGCGTTCAACCCTGAGTTCATAACACTTCCCACATATTCAGTTTAAATGATAATGTGATGCAAAACACCGGCGTCATCTATCCTTTAAAACATGTATATTAATAATAACTTCATTTTATTGGGGTTTTTTTTAGGATAATACATTTGGTTCCAAATCAGTCAATAAGTCTTACATGTAGTCCTCATTACTATAATATTAAAACTATAAATGCAACGTATTTGTAAAAAAAATAAAATAAACAAACTATGTTTACTACAGTGTTTGACACACTCACATGCACACATACATACACACATTAGATTAAAAACAAACATAAGTTATACAAATAGGTTTGGGAGATGGAAATGTGGTGGGGGTAACCAGGTTATGGATCTCAATTTCATTGAGCGATGGCATAATCAGAGAAAATCAATTTGTGAAGCTCGTTCTTAAAAGAATGGAGTGTTGGTGTTTGTTTTATATTATTGGGAATGATATTCCACAACATAGCTACGAAATATGTAAAATATGTTTTGTACAGAGTCATTTTGAATTCAGGCAAATGAAGATTAGAGTACGAAACGGGCCGTAGATTGTGTGAATGGATATTGGAAGATGGAGTTTGGAGATCATTGATATACTGTGAAGCCATGTTATGAAAAGATTTATATGTTAAAATAGCGTTAAAGTACTTTACTCTATAATTTAAAGATCACCACTAAATTAACGAATAAATTGTAAACCCAAATTTGCCATTATACAATTTTGGGGAAATAAATTATACTGGCGAGACTTTTTCTTCAACGTAATCGAAATCGAAATAGAAATCGAAAATTTTGAGTTCAATAAATGTTCAAGTTGAGAATTTCTATAAACATGGCTTCAGTATATGTCATTTACACAGTATTTATCAGCATATTTCATCGTTCGACAATCAATATAGACAATGCCAATTCTATAATCCCTAGAGTTTCTTATTTCATGTTTACAAACACTCAGAAAGATCGGTTCCAGATGATTTTACATTTTACAGTTTTAAAGACGTTTACCTTCAATTTACTTAACGAAACACCTTTGGTCTTCAACGTATTTTGTGAAGTCCTATAAATAAAAAGTCGGTAGTGCTTATTTTACCGATCATGGAACCAAAACAAAGTGTGAGTTTAATATTGAATGTAGGGCTAGTTAAAAGCGTGATGGAGATCAATTTGCAATCTATAGGAAAACTTTGACAGAGACGAATATGTTACTGATGTTTAAAAAAAAGAACATTCATAACAAAATGTTTAAGAAAGGCAATGTTACAATACAAAAAGAAATTGTCCCATGGGTTGTCTATTTTAAAAAGTTCTACTACCAGGAAATTTTGGAACTTCTTTCAGAAATATACGTCTGCTAAAAATGTTTCGCCTGAACAATTTATGCAATATTTTAGTACTTTGCATAATCAAAACTAAGTCTTTTCAATTTATGCAATATTTTAGTACTTTGCATAATCAAAACTAAGTCTTTTCAATTTATGCAATATTTTAGTACTTTGCATAATCAAAACTAAGTCTTTTCAATTTATGCAATATTTTAGTACTTTGCATAATCAAAACTAAGTCTTTTCAATTTATGCAATATTTTAGTACTTTGCATAATCAAAACTAAGTCTTTTCAAATGAAGAAACTAATGATTGAATATTAGATATTTATGAAAATGATTTATTGGAGAACAATCTTTGAAGAACAAGATAAGCAAATAACACAGGATGAAATTACAAAACGATAAGAAATCTCAAAATTTCGAAACAACATGGCAATGACTATCTTTTGAATGATTGCTTCAGAAATGAAGTGGATATACTTAGACCCTATATATGTAAAATATTTAATGCAATATTCGAAAGTACTCATTTTCCGATGCAATGGAGGAGCGGGTAATTTATACCTATATTCAAGTCAGGTGATGCTTGTGGTACAGGAAATTATAAAGGAATTACTCTAGTATTTTAAATGAAAAAATTATAAAGGAATTATCTAGTATTTTAAATGAAAGACTTTTAAAGGGATTATCTAGTATTTTAAATGAAAGACTTTTAAAGGAATTATCTAGTATTTTAAATGAAAGACTTATAAAGGAATTACTCTAGTATTTTGAATGAAAGAATTATAAAGGAATTATCTAGTATTTTAAATGAAAGACTTTTAAAGGAATTATCTAGTATTTTAAATGAAAGACTTATAAAGGAATTATCTAGTATTTTAAATAAAAGACATTTAAAGGAATTATCTAGTATTTTAAATGAAAGACTTATAAAGGAATTATCTAGTATTTTAAATGAAAGACTTTTAAAGGAATTATCTAGTATTTTAAATGAAAGACTTTTAAAGGAATTACTCTAGTATTTTAAATGAAAGAATTATAAAGGAATTACTCTAGTATTTTAAATGAAAGACTTATAAAGGAATTATCTAGTATTTTAAATGAAAGAATTATAAAGGAATTACTCTAGTATTTTAAATGAAAGAATTATAAAGGAATTACTCTAGTATTTTAAATGAAAGACTTTTAAAGGAATTATCTAGTATTTTAAATGAAAGAATTATAAAGGAATTACTCTAGTATTTTAAATGAAAGAATTATAAAGGAATTATCTAGTATTTTAAATGAAAGACTTTTAAAGGAATTACTCTAGTATTTTAAATGAAAGAATTATAAAGGAATTACTCTAGTATTTTAAAAGAAAGAATTATAAAGGAATTACTCTAGTATTTTAAATGAAAGACTTTTAAAGGAATTACTCTAGTATTTTAAATGAAAGACTTTTAAAGGAATTATCTAGTATTTTAAATGAAAGAATTATAAAGGAATTACTCTAGTATTTTAAATGAAAGAATTATAAAGGAATTACTCTAGTATTTTAAATGAAAGACTTTTAAAGGAATTACTCTAGTATTTTAAATGAAAGAATTATAAAGGAATTACTCTAGTATTTTAAATGAAAGAATTATAAAGGAATTACTCTAGTATTTTAAATGAAAGAATTATAAAGGAATTACTCTAGTATTTTAAATGAAAGAATTTTAAAGGAATTACTCTAGTATTTTAAATGAAAGAATTATAAAGGAATTACACTAGTATTTTAAATCAAAGACTTTTAAATTGGGCGAATGAAAGTACAAACTATAGGATGCACAATTTGGGTTCAAGAAAGGAGAGGGGAACTACTGACGGTAGTTTTGTTTTACAGTGTTTGATTAATAAATAATTAAGTCAATGTAAAAGGTTGATTTTAAAAAGGCATTTTATGGTGTTTACAGAAATGGTTTGTGGCTGATGGTTTTCAGACAAGGTGTAACTGACAAAATGTTAAATGTTCTTCCTTCCACGAACAGTGTGATTACATCATGTATTTCACACTGGGGGACTCGTAATGCCTTTTTGAGTATGGAATAGGTTTGATACAAGGTGAAGTTTTATTACCGATACTGTTTTCATTATTTATTGAAGATCTGGAAACATCATTACAATATACGAGAGATATCTGTATGGAATTAGACTAGTTGTCTTTATTTTTATTATTACTGTTTGCTGATGATTTAGTTTTATTTTCATAAAAACGCTGAGGGTTTACAATTGCACGATTACTGTAATAAATGGTATCTGAATATTAACCTTGATAACACTGAACTTATGGTCGTTAGAAAAGGTGTTCCATTATGACAAGACGACGTATGGAATATAGCCGGAAATAGTATTGATGTGGTTAAAAATTTTAATTATCTTCCTCTTGTTTTCTCCAGCAATGGAAAATTCCCTAAAGCTCAAAAAACATTGGCTGATATATATATATATATATATATATATATATATATATATATATATATATATATATATATATATATATATATATATATATGCTGTCCCAGGTGTGAATTTTACAGCAGAGGTATGGGGTTTTCACCAGGCTGAAGCCGTTGAATGTGTACAATGGAAGTTTAAAAAATATTTGTTAAAAATAAAAATATCTACTTCTTTCTTACTTCGGTGTATACGATGAACTTGGACGAATCCCTTAGGTTAGCTAAGTTACTTAAGTATTAATTTATCATTAAAATCTTGTATATACTATACTGAATACAGCACATAGGCAGTTATTGAAAGTGAATTAAATAATAGTATTAACTGGGTCATACTTTAAACAGATTTCGGTTTGGTTAAGTTTGGACGTTTCCCCATTCTGTAAATTGTTCCAATTTCATTCCAATTTTTGAACGGGTTACATATACGTTTCTATTAGACTCGAACAATAAATTATATAATAATATATAGACCGACTTCGGCCTTGAAGATTATTTCAAATTCTTGTGTAAGCATAAACATTAGATCAGCTTTTGAAAACTCAGAGTCTATTCTGATAATTTGAGAATTGAAACTGAGAGATATGTAAACAATATAATCAATAGAAGTGAAAGATACTGTATGCTGTGTATCAACATGATATTAAAGATGAATATCATTTTCTGTTTTTCTGTTGTGTGCACATAATAATGCGAAAACTTAATTAAAAAGTACGTATGGAACAAAACCATCCATCTATATGTGCATTCAATCACTAACTTCAAGCGATAAAAGAACAATATGTACATTAGATGAATTTGTTTATGAAGCATTTAAAATATTATTGTTATTATTATTATTATTATTATTATTATTATTATTATTATTATTATTACACTAATTTATGATAAAGATTGTTCATATTTGTTCACCATCTCCTTTCCAGCATTTATTGATTATCTTAATTAAGCTTCTTTTTAAAGTTACATGTATAGCATTTGATAACCACGTAATATTTATAGTAAGTACTCTATGTGCCTTCATGCTTATGAGAATCAAATATTGAATTGAATTGAACGTGTTTTCGACGCCGGTCTATTTTGACAGAAAAGTTCACAATAGAACCAACCTACTTTGATGTTTCTTCTCGCCTAGAGTACCGCACACGGGCTAATGAAAAAATGATTTCTTTTACATTATAAAGCGGTTATGATACTGGAACGATGAATACAGTTACGATCGCACCCGACAAAAGATATCACTAGAAGATTAACCTTTGATTTGTCGGCACTGGTAACAAAGATCAAGAGGCTATCTATCGATAATCGCCCAGTTATGATGAACAATTGTCCACTGGACCGTGTAGCTACATTTCCTAGTTTTTATTGGAGATTTTAATTTTATAAATTTAACTTTGCTTTCAAAGTACTATTTGAAAAGTTGTTGATATGTTGTAAAAGAATTTGAAACTGTTGCAGGGTTTTACAATCATTAAAACAGCATAATTATAAATCAAGCGCAGAAATTAGTCTAGACCTAAATCTCTCTGGCTAAGCTGTTTCCAACTTCCTCTCTTTAAGTATACACGTACGCCAACGCAGGGATGAGTCTAGTCCTAACTCTCTGTGGTTCAGCTATTAGTAAATTCCTCTCTCTGTATACACGATATTATTATGTTGGTAGAGTTCTGACATAGCATGGGTGATAGGTTGGGGGGGGGGTAGTCTTTGTTTTTATTTTTACATAGACATACTTCAGCTGACAAGTTTGAAATGACTCCAAAGATGGTTGTTTGCCAATAGAAATATGCAAATATGTTCATTATCATATCACGAATCTAGTAAATCATATATCTCTGCAAAATATCTTTATATATTCTTTGACTTTAAATTTCAGATAGAAATAACTATAAATATCGCAAATTAGGAACAATATAATTATTATTATTATTATTATTATTATTATTATTATTATTATTATTATTATTATTAAATAAACACCAGTCTTCTAGCCGGTAGAGGAAGAAAGAAGTTTAAACAAATTCAGAATTTCCCACGTCTGTAACAACATAATGTGTAGCCTGTTAGCTCGTTGTTGCCGTCAGTCAACCCAATGCCAGCTAATGACTCTAATTTTCGATAACAGGCCGCCATGCACTTGACAGTTCCAATATCAAGTTTCCCTATTTCCGGGTCTTCCGTGCAAGAAATCCATTGCATACTCATATTTTACATCCCCTGGGATGTTGTAGTTATGAATCACCAATGAAAGATTAACCATTGCATCAACAAATTGAAACGTCTGACAAGGTAAATGAAATGTAAATTTACTTGAAGTCAAGAAAATTACTTGTCTCTATATGAATTGATCTGTTTTAAGAAATAACATGTTAATAGAATCTTGGTTATTAAACATCAATCATTGTTGAATTGTACAGTGCCAGTTGTTGTCACAGTTTTTGCCTTTGTTATCTAGCATATCTGCCCAGTAAGTCGTGGGAAGAACTTTTGAATATAAAGGCAACCACAAAAACGATGTACACCTGTATGAGGAAAAGTGCGAATATTTTATTTGATTGAAGTGTACAGATCACTAGATTTAAAAAAAATACCTATAACGTTTATATGAAAGTCCAGGATGCAAGCTGTTTCGGATATTTCACTACATTGTCATGCAATGTAATATGTAAAATAAAGCTCTAGATGCACCTGAAAGCGCCATATATAATTTATAACATAGAAGCTAGGAACCAAGCAACCATTTACTAGATAAATAAAATAACTAAATAAATATCAATTCGTTTATCATATTTTGAATGAAAACACATTTTCTCCAGATAGTAATGTAGATAACTGTGCATATATAAGCATTGTTTATTCATCTGAAAATTATATTTCATTTAAATCACACAGAGAAAAATATAATAATTTACAACTCATGTGTTTTAGAAGTTTAACATAGATGATTGAATGATTGAATAATTTTATACTTTACAGGAATGGAGATAATATATTAGCAATGAAGTCAAAGCCTATTCTTATTGCATTATGCGTGATTCGAATCAAATCATCCATAAAATTAAAAAGTAAATTACAGACTTCAGACATGGATGTTTGCTAAGACGTGGAAAAAGGTCACCGTCACTTTCTCACGGGTAAATAACTGAAAATCAGAGCTTTAGTCTTACAGTTTCTGTGAGTCTATTTTAATATTGATAGAGCTTTAGAAAACAGTGAATAGTAGCGTGTAAAGGATTTAAACGAGCAACAATTTAATAGATGTTATCAGAAAATGGCATCGGTTATCAAGTATCAACACGCGATAGTTGAAATAGTCAGATCAACGTTGAGAATCTTGAGTTAATTAAAATTGTATACAACAAGATAAGATAATAATATAGGCGCAGTTCAATTTCGTGTGTAAAAGGTCCTTCAGTTCTTAATCTACCTTCTGATTTAATTGATTGATATGTTCCTTTATGTTCAGTGTAATGAGAGAGAGAGAGAGAGGACCTTTTTTTATAATACTGATGTCATTGACCTTAGAGCTAACTTCGCATGTCCAAAACAAGAGATCAAAGTTTAACCTTTAGCGCTAAGACGTTTTTCACCTATGTTTTACGGCTTTGCATGGCACAATTCTTACTTTGCGTTGTGATCGGTGTCATAGAAAAAAGCCTCTCCCTGTTTAGCCTGAAGTATTGACCTTGTTCTTGTCTTAAAACTACTAGTTAAAAGAAATAGCTCATTTGAAAATTTGAAATTATGCTGTTTTGTTGCAATGTTCCATAATGAACATTCATAAATTATGTTAAACCTCAGGACTTCAGTTTGACACAGTTATATAATTGAATACTACGTACCCTGCAGAAAAGGCATACAATTGTCTACCACTGGGGACTGTAATAAAATAGACATAAAACTATCAACACGAACCATAAGGAATCAATTGGCTTTTCTAACAGTTTTCCATATTCTGTCACAACGGGGTAGGGCTGATCAATCAAAGGGCAGATTTACGAGATCAGACATTAAGGAATGAAGTTTGTCTGAAGTATGACGGTAGCTAGGACACATCACACTATCATCCATGTTTTAGAAAATAATGAGAATGTTGTAAATCATCAGTGTAAGATTAAGCTTTTGATAAACAAATCCGAAGTTCTGACAATTTAAATGAAAGTTAGATTTATTTAATATCCATAAAACTGCTTGTCTCGATGTGAATTGATTTGTTTGAAGAAATAATACGTTAATAGAACCTTGGCCAATACACATCATAAATTGTTATGATATAGTGCCTTTTCTTTCCAGAGTTATTGCATTTGTTTTCTAGCACCTGCCTGGTAAGTCGTTTGAAGTTAAAGGTACATAACAAAATTATACACACCTGTATCAAAGAATATTGAATTGATTGAAGTCTATAGATAATTAGTTTAAAAAATACCTATGACGTTTATATGAACGTCCACGACGCAAGTTATTTCTGATATTTCCTTGCCTTGTCATGTAATATCATATGTAGAAAAAAATCTCTATATGTACGTCAAAGTGTCACTGTTTTAACTTAAATTTCAAAATTATTGTGCTTTGTCTCTCTGTCTGTCTGTCTCTATAATTAAATACTACTTATTATGATATATTTTAATGAAAATACATTTTTCTCCACACAGAAGTTTACATAACTGTGCGAATATAAAGACTGAGTTTTCTTGTAACATTATGTCATTTAAATCAGTGTGCCAGAGAACAACGTAGGTTTTCCAGACGTTTCACACATATGATTAATTGATTAACTCATTGGTTGATTGATTGAATGATTCATTTATACTTTACAGGAATTGAGATTGTATATATAATATGAAGAAAAAACATATTGTTCTTTAATTATTTGTGATTTGAATCAAATCATCATAATTACAGACTGCAGGTATAGACGTTAAGAAACAGGAAGAAAGGATCACCGTCACTTTCTCACGGGTAAATAACTGAAAATCAGAGAAGTAGTCTTACAATTTCTGTAAGTCTATTTCAATATTGATAGAGTTATAGAAAATAATGATAAGTAGATGATTTATTGTTATATCATGCAATCTTCTACGGAAGGAAATAAAGATGATGATGATGAAGTATCAACACGCGACATTTGAAATAGTCGGATCAGCGTTGAGAATCTTGAAATAATTAAAATTCTATGTTACAAGATAGGATAATTATATGGGACGCGCGGTTCAATTTCCTGAGTAACAAGTCCTTGGGCCAGTCAACGACCTGCTGAGGTTTAACGTAACGAGAGAGAGAGAGAGAGAGAGAGAGAGAGAGAGAGAGAGAGAGAGAGAGAGAGAGAGAGAGAGAGAGAGAGAGAGAGAGAGGACGTTTTCCATAATGCTCACGTCATAGTCCTTAGTTCTAACATGATAAAATTCTTAAACTGCGTTGTGATGATTTTCTTGGAAATAAAACCTCGCTCTGTTTAGCCTCAAGTAGTGACATGAACGTTAAAGTATTGATCTTGTTGTTTTCTCAAAACACTATAATGTAGACAGTTAAATGATATAGTTTCATTTGAACATATGCTGGTTTGGTGCAATGTTCCGTTATGAACATCCATAAATTATGTCAAACTTCAGTTTGACAAAGATAAATAATTGAATACTACGTACCCTGCAGGTAAGTATACAATTGTATACTATACAGTACTGTAATAAAATAGATATGAACCTATCAACACCAACCATAAGGAATCAATTGGCTTTTCTAACTTTTATCCCAATTCTGTCTCAACGGGGTAGGGCCGATCAGTCAAAAGGGCAGGTTTATGTGATCAGACATTAAGGAAAGAAGTTTGTTTGGAATGTGACATTAACTAGGACATGTAATAATATTGCTTTGGCCCCAAAGAAGATAAAATATATTTGAATCGACAACACAACGTCGGACGCTATTTGACATAAAGATGCGTCGTAATGATGGCGATTTGTACAAAGCAATCGGAAATTTTGGTTTATAATGATAGGCATAAAATATCACGTTCATTCATATAGATACCTACATTTTGATTGTCCTTACCGATGTAAGTTGCATGAATCCAAGCCGGTTGGGGGAGGGGGATCAATTGCCCTGGGGTCCGGCGAGTTCTTGGGGTCTGCCGTCAACTCGGTTATAAAAAGCAAATTAATCTTTCTAGTAAATATTAAAATTTGTTTCTTGCAAGAATCTAAGTTCTGGTAGATTACAACAGGTTTTATATGCAAAACTGTACACAGGTTTTTAAATACAAAAAAATTAAACTAGTTTTGGGGCCCATGACTGCTCTGCCCAGGGGCCCGGAATTTCTGTCATCGGGCCTGCACAAATCTATAAAATAACATTCGTGCATACATTCGAGGAGGCGCGCGTTAATGTATTTGTTTTAAACAAATAAATGTGTACTTAGTCAAATGAGTATATCTTGTATATATTTAAAATAAGTCGAGACAAACAGACAGACATAGCTCAAAGTCATAAAAGGTATGCCTCAAGCTGCTAAAATCAAATCAGCCTTTTAATATTTGGTAAACTTTCTGTTGCAAAGAACTTGATAATTGAGAAAAAACAATACATAAATAAGTCTTGACTAATACGCCATCCTTAGATGATTGAAATGTACCCTATTTTGACTAATACGCCATCCTTAGATGATTGAAATGTACCCTATTTTGACTAATACGCCATCCTTAGACGATTGAAATGTACCCTATTTTGACTAATACGCCATCCTTAGATGATTGAAATGTACCCTATTTTGACTAATACGCCATCCTTAGACGATTGAAATGTACCCTATTTTGACTAATACGCCATCCTTAGACGATTGAAATGTACCCTATTTTGACTAATACGCCATCCTTAGATGATTGAAATGTACCCTATTTTGACTAATACGCCATCCTTAGATGATTGAAATGTACCCTATTTTGACTAATACGCCATCCTTAGATGATTGAAATGTACCCTATTTTGACTAATACGCCATCCTTAGATGATTGAAATGTACCCTATTTTGACTAATACGCCATCCTTAGATGATTGAAATGTACCCTATTTTGACTAATACGCCATCCTTAGATGATTGAAATGTACCCTATTTTGACTAATACGCCATCCTTAGACGATTGAAATGTACCCTATTTCTACTTTAAAACTTTGACTGTTTTGTAGCATCTTTGTCTGTTTGAAGATGTATGCTTTGTAATGCCATACAGTGAAAAGTGTACACATAATTTCAAGCATATGCCAAGTTAAAGATAAAGCCCTCCTTTCTAGTCTATAACCTTTATGCATTGTATATGAGTGAAGAGATAGGGCGGTACTTTCTATTTAGATTTCTTACATGCACATCAGAAAGTTATTTACTTAGGCGGATAAAATTTCCGTACTATGCAGTATCTATCTATCTATCTACACAAACATATACACACATGTGTGTATATATCTATATATATCTATATCTATATATATATCTATATCTATATATATATATCTATATATATATATATATATATATATATATATATATATATATATATATATATATATGAGCTGACAATTAAGCAGTATAGGAAGGGACCTATATGGTAGGTATAGCAAGAAAACATCTATATGATAATGGGACTATAATTTATTGAGAGAGAAAGAGAGATAAACAGTGAATACATTATGATGGGCATTACAAATATTATGCATTATTTATAGTAGTTGTGTCAGTGACTTAGTGTTCTGCAAGTCATCTCCATTGGTAGAAAAGACTGGGCATGGGACAAATGCGCCCCAAAGTTACACACAATATCAGAGGTGAATTATATGTATGAAAATAAATACAAAATATAGCATTTCCAAATGCAATTTCAGTTTTTCTATGATTGTACTATTGTTTTCAGTTTTTATATATATATATAACAAGCACGGCGCCTTGAATGCGCTTGATTCTATGTCACTAACCAAAGATGTATCTTCAGAAAGTTCATATCACATTCTGAACGTTTATATTACTACCGTTGTTAAACGAAGTGTTCCGTAGTGTCAGTTACTTATTCATTTCAGAATCTACACGATGTTTCCTCACTGCTCGTAGAAGGTGTTCCAGTCTCTATATCATACTTGACGATAGGCGACGTTCTGGTCAGTGACTTGGCGTCCGTCTCGTTCCGATTTTGGTTATAGTCAGTTCACATCAACACGCTTTCGTTGTCACTGAAACTATAATCAACCAGATTTCTCGATACGTTATGGGACATACTTTTCGGTTTAGATGATGACAAAATATGTTCTGTCTCAAAGATGCGTGACTGATCATTCGTAAAGCTATATTTAACGAGACCTTGTTTATTATGTTTTCCATTTGTGAGATTGCTCTTTGCATCGTCAGTACATGGTATCTCAGTATTTACTGATTTCTCTAATAATTTGAAAATGTCTTTGCTATGATGCATATAATCTTTATCTGGGCCGGTCATCCCGTTCTCAGTGTCAATTCGGTTGACATACGAATGAAGAGTGTCTTCAAGAAATCCGATGTCCAGAGCAGAGCATTCTCTAGAACTCTCCCACCTCTGATCTAAATCCCTTTCTGACCGGAAACTCTTATCTAGGAAGAAAAGGCTTTTGTCCTCCGTTTCTTTGGTACTGTAGGCTTCCTCTATGTAATAGGAATACTCACCATCGCCCATGTGTCGACTATGTTCGTGTCCGAAACTTTCCGGGTCGACCTGTCCGATGCATGGCGGCCTGGTACCTATGTCAAGGGGGACGTACGTCGTTGTTTCATTTGAATGTTTCACTTTGAGAGGTTTTGAGTTGGCAAATTTGACAGCTGTAAATTTTGGAGCCGTAATTACGAAATTATTTCTCTCGATCATTGGAGTACTATGTACGGGGTCGGGTATTTTAGGTGACCAAATCTTCTTGTTTAGATTCTGTTGTTCCCTCCGTTTATGTCTATTTATCTCTTGCATTGTAAGATCATTAGAAAACATTGTATGACCAGGATTAAGTTTCCTAATGTGTCGTATATTTGCCTCTTGCGATACTAGCTGCTTGGAATGAGATTCCATTATTGATCTCATCCTCTGCTTTTGAAGATGTACAATTCTGGACAAGCGTTTCATGTTTTCATTTCCAGAAGGAGAACTACCTTGACAGTTGTAGCACTGTTTGTCATGACGTCTCTGGTGACCTCGTTCTGGCGTCCAGACTCTTAGCTTTGTGTCAATGTCACTTTTCCTCCTCAAAACCAGTTGAATTTTGTTTTTCTTTGACCCCCAAGTTCTCAAAAGTTTATAAATTTTAGTTTTCCCGGACAATTCACGATCCACTCCGTACATTGATTCGTAAAGCGCATAAATGTGTCCATTTTCCTTATCGATGTTCACGTGCCGATGAAGGGATTTGATGACATCATCACAAGTTGAGTTCTTAGTCACGTTCTTTATCACGTGGTCTTTCGCATTCAGGAGGATGTGAACCTCATACAACTTTGTTTTCTTAATATCTGCCATCTATAAAGAAAGATGAAGGAAATTAAAAAATATCAAAAATATCACAATAAGGTATATACCTGTATTCAGATATCCACCTGGACACAAATATTTGAATTGGTTCTAACGCCCGAACCTAATAACAAATTGGACACAGAAATATCTTTACTCGAAAATAATTCATATAGACATAGGTATCAAATTTACAAATTATGTTCTGCTGATCAAACATAAGATATGCAGTCATTGCAGGAAGATGCATCGTGTATGTGACATTATGCATTATGATCCCTGGGTCACTGTCTGTTGGTGAGGATGAGTATCTGTGGTAGGGAAAGGTTTATGCAGCAAAAATCGTTGAGATTTGCAATAGCAAGCCATTGCAGCTGCTCTGGGAGGGAGGGGGTGGGTAGGTCTATTAAAGTATTTTTAAAAATATAATTAACTATATACCCTTCTCTTTCTTATGTTCTTAATGAGCTTTGTATGGTAATCTGCACTTTTCTTTAATTAAAACCCATCCCGTTTTCTATTATTGACTTATCGTGAATAGGTTACTTTACATTTAATAGAACTCATTAGGTTGCGGTCTTGTTGAGAAATATAAACAGAAAATAAAATAAAAACCCACAACAAAGATACCAGTCTGTTTTTTTTAATACATAGAATGAAACTGCCTGGAGTGAAAGTAATGATATCAGTTACCTTTTGTCGGTGGTTACTGGCTGGAGGGACGGATCAATATTCTTTTGATAAAACCGCTTTGTTTACAAGTACTAATGAAAAAAATCATTGTGGCTATTTAAAAACCTTACATAAATAAGAAAAATCCATTAATTGATGGAAAACAAATTCTTGAGATTAGTGGTCTTTTGTCCTTTTTCACCGGAGTCGCGGTGGCTTAGTGGTTACCGTGCCGGATTCGTTATGCAGAATGGTGCGGATTCGACTATTACCATTGGATCACCCCAGGTCGGCTATCGTAGTGTATCCCAGGGAAAGGCGTTAAATAGCCTTCACGTCTTGCCGTACCGTAAAACACAACAACAGCAGAAAAAAACAACCCACAAAACCAATCCTTTTCGCCTGCTGATAAAACGTTCTAAATATCACGAACCCTTTTCGCGAAGTCTTTCGTGCCACTCATCTTGGTAATGTTAAGTGACGAAAGGCTACGAAAAGCTGTTTCTACTAAGTATGAGTCTACGTTTTATTAACAAGGTCGAACGTTAATAAGCATTATAGTTGGGGTTGTTGTTGTTGTTGTTTTTTTGTGTGTTTTTTTTTTGTTTTGTTTTTTTGTAGTACAAAGCATTTCTAGAATTTAGTAACATGTAAAGTAAGAGAAATGATACAGCAACACGTATCTTGTGCCAAGTGCTTATTTCACTTGATTTGTACATGCTAGAGCAGGGGTGTCAAACTCATTTGCTATGGCGGGCCAGATTTGACATAAATAATTAATAATAATAATAATAATAATAATAATAATAATAATAATAATAAATAATGAGTCTGGCGGGCCGTATATTTGACACCCCTGTGCTAGAGTGTTCGCTTATAATTCATAAATGACTCTGTGGACCACCATTACTTTCTTTCCCTGTTGTCAAAGTTCTTTTATTTATATATTTATTTACTTATTTATTTATTTATTTATTTATTTAGTTAGTTAGTTAGTTAATTCTCATAATGACTGTTCTTCCCCCAGCACAAAAATATTAGGTTTGATTGTATTTCAGATACTTGAGTTCTATGAGCATTGCATCAACCTTACAATCTATATATTTATTTATCTATATACCTATCTATCTACAGTATTATATATTTATCCATTGAGTCAGATTAAAAGAATGATAACATGAATATTCTAAGAGGTATGTCTCAATGCTTGGTCTTTTCCTTGTTCATTTTGGTAGATCAATTTGAACATTTCGTTTGAGCTTATTGCTAATACATGCTAGACGGATGATGCTGATCATGATGATGTTCTTCTTCATGTCGGAAAATTTACAGACCAATGGCGATATCAATCCGTTTATTTCCATTTATTATTTTTTCTTCTTCTCACTGTTCAGATTTCTTTGTCACAAAAGAGCATGACGACTCGTAAAAGACTGGCCGTTTTTTCCAAAATGATATTTTTCGATCTGAAACAAGTAGCTATCAATGTCCCTGTTTAATGACGACAAGAATGTCACCTTGTTTTTATGTCTAGAATAGTTATCATTTAATGACGACAAGAATGTCACCTTGTTTTTATGTCTAGAATAGTTATCATTTAATGACGACAAGAATGTCACATTGTTTTTATGTCTAGAATAGTTATCATTTAATGACGACAAGAATGTCACCTTGTTTTTATGTCTAGAATAGTTATCATTTAATGACGACAAGAATGTCACCTTGTTTTTATGTCTAGAATAGTTATCATTTAATGACGACAAGAACGTCACCTTGTTTTTATGTCTAGAATAGTTATCATTTAATGACGACAAGAATGTCACCTTGTTTTTATGTCTAGAATAGTTATCATTTAATGACGACAAGAATGTCACCTTGTTTTTATGTCTAGAATAGTTATCATTTAATGACGACAAGAATGTCACCTTGTTTTTATGTCTAGAATAGTTATCATTTACTTGGAGTAAACACTAAGATAAAGATGTATGAAATACAAGAGAGAACCTGTTACCATAGATACAGAGACACCTTACTCAGATCATAAATATTTCACTTTGGCGTCAAAATTTCATAGACATATAGATTCATTGCTTTCTTATTACCATTGATAATTGTTTTCTAGACAAATAGATCCATTGCTTTCTTATTACCATTGATAATTGTTTCATATACAAATAGATTCATTGCTTTCTTATTACCATTGATAATTGTTTTATAGACAAATAGATCCATTGCTGTCTTATTACCTTTGATAATTGTTTTCTTCATTTATTCATTGCTTCTTTTTATACAATACAATTCGTCCCTACGAAGTTATCTATACAGGTTATTGATACAAGTTATTGATACAAGTTTTTGATACAAGTTATTGATACGTTATCTATACAAGTTATTGATACAAGTTATCTATACAGGTTATTGATACAATTTATTGATACAAGTTATTGATACAAGTTATCTATACAGGTTATTGATACAAGTTATTGATACAGGTTATTGATACAAGTTATTGATACAAGTTATTGATACAAGTTATCTATACAGGTTATTGATACAAGTTATTGATACAGGTTATTGATACAAGTTATTGATACAAGTTATCTATACAAGTTATTGATACAAGTTATTGATACAAGTTATCTATACAGGTTATTGATACAAGTTATTGATACAAGTTATCTATACAAGTTATTGATACAAGTTATTGATACAGGTTATTGATACAAGTTATTGATACAAGTTATTGATACAAGTTATCTATACAGGTTATTGATACAAGTTATTGATACAAGTTATCTATACAGGTTATTGATACAAGTTATTGATACAAGTTATCTATACAGGTTATTGATACAAGTTATTGATACAAGTTACTGATACATATGAGTTTGCCTTTAAATCAACCAAACAGGGTAAATGTTAGCAATAATAATTAGGTATATACGTAGTATTTTCCTATAAAAGTTATACATATTGACATATTGTTTGGGAATGCCTCTGTATATATCAAGATAAAAAGTTACAGAAAGTAATAATAGGATTAAATAAGAGGATTTCCTCTTGCAAAAGATCCAGGAATTTAAATGGCCATTAGAAATCTATAAAAATCATTGAAGAATAAGTCGTCTTAACCTGAAGCTATCTCCTGATTACGGAGTGCCATTCAGTAATTTACTCATACCTTTACGGTCTACACGGGATGACAGGTTTATTATTCATTTTGCAGCTTAGAACAGTTTCTTTTCTGAACCAGTGTTAATTGCAGGTTCGATAACTATTACCAAATCGGATGAGAAATGAAGTATCCCCATTATATATTTGGTTCCGCTGTAATGAAACAGACAAACAGATTTTGAAGAATGAGTGTAAAGCGTCATTCATGACAATAGATTTGCACTCTCTTACTCTTCGTTTCAACTCTCAATATAGCAATATGGGTTTTGTTTTCATCTAGAACAAGAATAAATAAAAGGAGAAGAAAAAATTAAAACAAGTAAAGTTTTTAGCACGTGTTTCTAATTAACTAGTTTGAGAATTGCCATGGATATGGTTATTAATACTCTAAAACGAGTACTTATGTATCGGTGGATTGAATCACCGGAACGGAGGTAATCATAAGAACGGACGGAAAAAGTCTATTTAATTCATCTTTTAAGTCGCTTAATGAATTTTTAATTAACTGCACATTCTTTATTGTCCTCCCTTTGATCCTATTTCTTATTCAAACAAACATTAAAAACGGAGAACAAATTTTATATTTATCAACCCGAATGCACGCGTGCTGACAAAAATCAATTAAAATGAACTAAATGAACCATACGAAATTAATAATTTATGTTTGTGCAGACATGGAAACTTAATAATGTTGAAAACAGTAAGGACTTTCTTGGAGAAAAAGAGACTCCTTTTCTATAATGATCGAATAAGATCAGAAATTATGAGCAATACATTTGACCCCTGAGGTTATATAATAATAAATAATATCAAACAGTATCCCAAGTTTATATCCTTATACATATTTAGATCTGTGATTATACAGTCTAATACAAAAATTAATATTGAGACCAAACATTTTACACAAATGAAAAATTCAAAGTCCGTTCTGAAGATTACCTCCGTTTTTATGGTGATTTTACCCATCCCTTGTGTGCGAAATGAACCACTAAACACGCCGGTTTCTTTATATTTGAGAGAGAGAGAGAGAGAGAGAGAGAGAGAGAGAGAGAGAGAGAGAGAAAAAAAAAATATACATAACGCAATTGGATGCATTCAGATTCTGTTTAATTTATGTTTGGTCGACATGTAGCC
The DNA here is from genome assembly GCA_029931535.1 of Margaritifera margaritifera. Lineage (NCBI taxonomy): Eukaryota > Metazoa > Mollusca > Bivalvia > Unionida > Margaritiferidae > Margaritifera > Margaritifera margaritifera. The sequence goes on along the minus strand of JAQPZY010001264.1, from coordinate 653,430 downwards.
ACATTCGGTTCAAACGAATCAGGGACGTTTCGCCCCATGGACGTTTCGGCCCAGGACATTTCGCCCCACTTCAATGGTCATTTCGCCCCACATCAATGGTCATTTCACCCCACTTCAATAGAAATTTCGTCCCACTTCGGACCATGACATCGTTTAATAAATAATTATGTTCGTTTAAAACGGTGTTCGTTTGAAATTATAATTATGTTTGAAACAAGTCTTTTCTCCATGTATCGTGATGAAGAGTATAGAAAATAAGAGATAGTAAGACAAGTTATCCTCATATCAGAATAAGATAGTAATAATGATAATAATACTAAGAAGCTGAAGATGAAGAAGAATAGGCTTATACTTAGACTATTTGACAGACCCATTTCAATTTGTTTGATTTACATTCAGCCTGTCATTATATCTGACAATATTTTCCCCTTTTTCTTCGTTTATGTACTAACACTGATCAGAAAATGAATCTATCGTTTACAGTGATCATTATTTTCTATACTGCGATATTTTTATTTTCGCAGTTACGAAAACTGATGAAAGTCCATTTTTGGTGATGGTCATTTGCTAAAAAAAGGAGTTCAATGTTTTCTTCTTTGTTTGATTTACAATTCTGATATTATTGTTTAAAATATGTCCAGAAGAGTTCAAAGGCATCATCTTTTATTCAAGAAAGAAACAAATGGCATGTACTTGGTGTGTAATAGAAAAGATGAGGTCTCAGTCCAGCTTTAATGTTGATCGGTCTAACATAAACCATACATTCTGGCACAGCATTTCAGTAAGGTGTTGGTGCTGAATTTCAAAAACAAACTTCAAGGAAATGCCTGGTGCGTACGCGAGTAAGTTTCTCAACCATCGACACGTTCTTTAATCTCGCCGACAGAAGTCTCAGAATAATTCAAGATGACAACTAGTATGAGCAAAGATCAAACGAAATGCCGCTTAACTACGTGCACTTTAATATCAAGGGTAAATATATTTGTTGGGAATGATAGTTAAGAAATGTAGAAATGTACACAGAATGTGGGGCGAAATGTCTTGGGCCGAAACGTCCATTAAAATGTGGCGAAAAGTCTTGGGGCGAAACGTCCATGGGGCGAAACGTCCAGGTACGTCCATGAAGTGGGACGAAATGTCTTGGGCCGAAACGTCCATGGGGCGAAATGTCTCGGTACCGGTTCAAACACATTTACAATAGATTTGACAGTCCATCTAATTTTTGACATACAAGATCCCAAGTTTAATCACCGAGGTGGGTTGGGATGGAGTGCGGGGTGGAGACTTAAACAAAGCATTAATCATATTTGCTTCACTATATACGGGAAGCAGTGAGTGACTAGTTATTTCCCAATTTCATGTTTTCTTGTTAAACTTTGTTATTATCTGGCCTTTTAATGTGAAAAAGCTACATATAAAAATGTAATTACCTGAGAGAATTGTCAGCTAAAAACGTTAAGCCACAATTTAGTCGAGTTCAGTTCTATTTGCTTACAAAAAATCTAAAATAGCAGACACATTATCGCGGGCTGTTAAAGCGTTGCAGACAATCAATAAAATATATACTACACGAAACATGTGAAACATTAAAGTCGAAGCTTGTTGCATGTTGGGGTTTTTATTGTACATGTATTAATTATATCAATATTCAAATAGGTATGCAGTGGCGGCGCGAGGGTTCGAGGCGCTCAGAGGCAATGTCACTTTGCTGCAGAGAACAGTTATAATGTCAGCTATCACTCCACCCCACCCCGCCGTCTCAAATACAAGTTTTGTGAAGAATTTCCCCCGTTACACTAAGATGGGTGAAATACTATGAAAATTTCAGCAGTAGCAACAACAAAAAATTAAAAAGAAAACCTCCCGACTGCGTCCCAGCCCCCTCTTTGCCTTGCGCCCGGGGTAAACGCCCTAAACCAAACACTCGCCGCCATTGTAGGTGTGCTATGAAATATAGATAACATGCAATATTATCTTCATTTATACGTGTTACTGATAAACTAAGAATTATTAATATGAATTATCCCGTTATAGTTCTTCGCTGTTGAAGGAACCACCGGGACGGAGGTAGTCACCGGAACAGACGGTAAAAGTAGGTTTAAATCATCTTGTAAGTCCCTTAATTCATTTTTTAATTGACTGCACACCCTTTATTGTTCTGGAAGGGACCGGAACGGAGGTAATCAATGGAACGTATATACTGAATAATTGTACGTACCTTGGCCATAATACATAATAGTAATTTTGTCATACATTCTGATATATGCAAACCTTACTATCTATCTATCCATATAGAAAAGAAACATCAATAACGGAGAAAAATGTTTATATTTATTGAACCGAATACACACTTGGTGACAAAAAATCAATAAAAATACCTCAATTGATTTTAAATATTTAATTCTTTTTTTATTCACGAGGGGAATTTTTAAAAAAATGCACTCGATCAATTTCGGATATTATTTGGTAATACCAGTTTCAGACCATCTTTCCTTAGATCGAATTTCTCTCTCATTTCAAAAAAAAAGTGAGAGAAAAAAAAGCAACTTACCTTTCTGTATCCATTGAATAGATGAACTTCCTGAATAGTAACCTTGCATCTATTTCAGAAATGGTAAAAGTTATAGTTCAAACAGTCCTCCAGCGATGTTCAAATACTATATTTGTAACTTCTCATAGTAGGAGATTATGTTTAAATTGTAAAATCAAAGGTATGTTTCCGTCCAAAATATAGAAATGTTGTAGGTTCGAAGTAATATATGGTAGTGACCTTTAGACAGGATTCCGCCCCCTTAATAGGTCGGACTAGCCCAGACAGGTCATGTTATCTTGACTATTACAGTCCACGTCACCGCCGGGGGTTCTTCGCGGATAATTGTTTGTAATTGTACAACTTTTGACACGTGCTATCTATTTCCTACGTCAAGTAGCTAGGTCGACTGGACCAGTTACTTGTCGGACTTTCTTGGCCAAATTTGTCAACTTGCTGCACAGCATGGTCAAATTAGACAATAAATTGGATTAAAATTCACATATTTCCTTTTTATGCATCACGCTATGTTCGAAGCAAATCGTTTTATTGCTGAATGTAGACATGAAGAGCTTACTGAAGTGATATTGTTTAAAAGTGACACCTAACAAGCGACCTAATTGGTAGCATGTGAAATGGACAAAAGTCTATGTGCGGGGAAAATCTGACTTAAGCCTTATTTGTATATAAGATATTGAAAAGATCATCCGTTTTTGACGCTTAATAAAGTGTTTCTTCTTTGGCCGGCAAGTACTCCTTATATTCAATAATCAGGGAATATTGTTGGCATACAAGTTGCATTATTTTCTGTGTGAAAATATCAGAGTGAGTTAAGAACCGGTCTCTGTTGAGGAATAAAGAACTGAGAAGGTCATGTAGGGAAAGGATTATTTGCTCCCAAACAGGTGTACATAAAGTCCAATCATGTTGTCTAGAGAAAACAAAACACTGAATTTAGTAGCAATAGTAATACTAGCAGTAATAGTATTAGTAGTAGTAATAGTAGTGGGGAAAAAAAAGTAAACCATGCGCCTTTTTTATACATGATTTCAATCTTAAATGTTGAAAAAAGTGCGATTGTTCAGGTGTATTAAAAAAGTAGACCACAAGTAGATTATACTATGTACTTAATGGTATGAATACATGTAATCATAATTACTAACCCAGGATTTTGTCCATTGGTTGTATTTGTTGCTTTTATTTGTATTATTATTACTATACTTGATGTTTGTCTTTTCTAAAACAACACAATAAGGCATTGGGAACAGGTTTGTGTACATAATAATGAGGATATTTATTTCATTAACTGTAGTAAAAATTCAGGCAAAGGATTATCTCAGCTGTAGATTGATATCATTCAGATTATCTTCTTATTCTTCATTTACTGATTCAAATGCCAAGTGTAGATCGTCAACATCGCTCGAGGGTGTTAACTTTCCGTGCTTTGACAGACATGTTTCTGCGGTCAGCGTAAATATCTACTGAAGTCCTGAACTGATCCCGTGCTAGGTTGTCTTGTACTGAAATCGATATAAACCAAATTAGTCTAAGATCAACATTCAAGCGTCGTTATATTTCAGATATGAAACATAAATATAAAATAAAGTATATTTCGTGTTTTATTTTAAATTTAATAAATTATTTCAAACTTCTATAATGGTTTCAACTTTCGTAGGACCTCATATTTAACAGAATCACTAGAACGGTTTATATGCTTGAACAGGAGGTTGTTAAGAACTTTTAAAAGGCCACAAAACTTCTTGAAAAATTCATGAATGTAATTTTCTTTAAAGGGATGACGTAACATTCGTTGTTCACTATGAAGATTAATATTCTGTGTGCAATTTATGGTCACTTTACTGATGGAGTGTTTATTCAAACTTTCCTAGCAAGTATGTTCTACACAAAATATTATTGACATAACAAAGACACCAATCTTTTTGCAACTTTTCTTTACGAGGAGTCATAACGTTCATTGGTGGAAGATTTTTCAAACATTCTTTATATCAAACACATGAGGTGACACATCGTGTATCTCACTTCACTGAAACTACATATATGATCATTTTATTAAAGTGACTCCAATGACGTCACACATGTTCGGTACGCCGGAAGTAAACGAAAACTCCTGATTCAGCTGTTGGTAAAAGTCCTGTGTAAAAATCATGTTCTATCGACTCAATTATACAATATTCTGACAGAAATCAAGACGTATACAGGTTAATTCCATATTTTTCTTGGGTGGGGGGGGGGGAATGTGCGCTTAGTCGAGAGGATATGGGGGGGGGGGGGGACAATAGGCAAGACAATAGGTGCCACCACCTGTAGACCCGGGTTCAAATCTCAGTAAAGGACGAGTTACACAATTTCTCCATATAAAATTTCATTTCATATTATCACGTATCCTCCTGTAGGATCCAGGGATAACACTTTCCACTCTGTCTAGTGTATATTTGTAACTTTCTATAGTGACCTATATATGCCTTAATTTCTGTCAGGGGAGTGACTGTGTACTGAGTCGTCATGAGAGTGTGTTTGCTACGCACCAATACCTATATCCACGGCTATGTTCTATCTTTTTTGGGTGATGTACGCTTGTGCGAGATGGTTTGGGGTTGGTGCATGATAGTATTTTTTTTTCCATATTCCTATATCTGAATAACATCTTTTAAAATGTTTTATTTTTTTTATTTTTTTTTGTTTAAGTTAAGTTAACACGCATCACACACGGTAACATTAGAAATGTCTTCATTTAATATTTGATTCCTTTTACAACCATAGACAGATGCGTGGACCGTCGGAACAATTTCAGCTGGAGAAGGTTCTTCATTTCAACATTCGATAGGAAAAATATAGCACCGAAAAAATAAATGTTTTGATGTTGTCTTGTGTAACGGTCAATTTCATACAATTTTCACTCTGGCATTACTTTTTCCAGCTTTAAGATATATCGAAAGATACAATGGTGTCTTAAAGCTAAGGAACGATAGGGAATAGTATATACGGCCAGGGGTAGGAGTGAATACATCAGACGACAAGATAATATATCATAAACTCCACACAACGGGCGTGCATTATGATGTTGTCCAAACGATGTAAAGACTGTTCATTAAGTCCTCTATCAGCGGAGATGTTAATTGAATAAGGGCTATAAATGTTTTTTTTTTTTTCTCAGGGGCAATTCAAGAGAAAAGATCTATGACGTTGAAAAGTGGTAAAAATGTTCGTAAAGTATCGTTATATGTGGAATCCTCATATAAATTGACTCACATATATATGCTAAAATACAAGCTATGAAGATTGTTGTTAAACTCAGAGAAAACTGCATAACCTAAACGCAGAATGTATAACGTAAACGCAAATTGTATAACCTAACCGCAAATTGCATAACCTAAACGCAAATGGTATAATCTAACGCAGATTGTATAACATTGTATAACCTAACCGCAAATTGCATAACCTAAACGCAAATGGTATAACCTAACGCAGATTGTATACTTGTATTATTGACACGATTCGTATCCATTATGTCTTCGTATCCCAATAGGATTGTTTATGTCCATTTATTGTTGTCACTTTTTTCTCTGATTTCTATAACCTAAAGATTGTTCTGGAAGTTACCATGAATTCTCGAGGGTGCCCCTCCGGTCAGTTTAGTTCAGGCGTAATAGAAGTACGAGACGAGTGAATATCATAGTTGCATGTCCAAGGCCACAAGGTGAGGGGCTGATGAAAGTATATGTGCTCGAGCAGTAAGTTCACATATTCACAAGATTAGTTTGAATAAATGAATAAAGAGGATAACTGTATAGCGGTTTTCTTTTTTTCTTAATATTAGAACAAGAAAGTTACTTTTAACACACACACACACACACACACACACACCACGAAACAAATTATTCTTATACTAAATGATAAATTACGTTTTCTTGTTGTCAACGAAATATTTAATGAACAGATGATCTTAACTAGACAATAACAAAATAATTACACAATCACTTTCTCTCGAGTCTTGCAGTAAATTGATTATTAATAATAAAATTGTGTTTAGTTATCATTCAATCCTTGTTTCTCCGAGACTTCTATAAACATTTCTTCCATATGTTATATCTAAATACGGATGACCCCCTCCCATCCGAATCATGTCATTACATATGGAAATTCACGGCAACATATTATGACATATGAGGTAGATTGCCAGTGTTTATTGAAAATGTTGGTACAAAATAATTACAGTTTCTTATTGAGTTTTGATGGGGGTCTTCTTTCTTTCTTTCTTTTTTTTTGCCATCGGATGGGATGGTTTTCAAAATGTTGTGGAGACGTTGTGGACTTATTACATTTATGACCCAATCTTGTAGCAGTCACTTTAATTCATCCCTTAATTCCATGACTTACAAAAGTGTTTACTAGACCGGCAAACCTTGTTTACACTTATTACCCTTTTTTTCAGCTAAGATGTCAATACACCTGTATATTTCAAATAAATTTAATGTTAAAATTGTTTAAAATGAATATACGTGTTAAATATATGTGGATGCATGAACTGATGCTTAGACATTTTCATTTGAAAATAACAATAGGAGCGTCTGAATAAATAAATAAATAAATTGTTTTGTAATCCATATACATTTAGAAGTATTTTAATACAAGTAGCTTGTTTCTTTTTGTTAAATTTTCCCAGACATTTTAAATATGCTGCTTTGTATTTTTAAAGCATGATTGTTATCCTGAGATTTATTTTCTGTATGTATTAACACTGTCATGGTGGTCATTAGTAAAGCACCAACATTTTAAAATAATGGAGCTATATTCAGTAAATCATTTTTGTGTCAATGACATATCCACAGAAATTTAAAAGTGTTATCGTTTTAACGACTCGTCCAGTAATTGATACTTTACTTAATCCAGTTGTTTACCTTAAAATGAATAGGAAAGTATAAACCGTTTTAGGAAAACAGTCATAACAGCCGTATTGATCTTATCTCCGGGCTTGACAAGTTTACGATTTAGACTCGAGAAATACAAAATACTCCTATTTCTTACTGAAAATCAACATAAATGAAGGAATCCGACAATCCTTTGTTGTTTTACTTTTTCTTTCAGTTGAAAATATTAATAATTATCGTCTGTTAAAGTTTTGTATTATTATTATTATTGTTATTATTATTATTATTATTATTAGTATTATTAATGGATACTTGCGAAAAATCATATTTATATCAATGTCTATTGTCCTAGCAAAATACCAATATACAATGACAATACAGCATTTACTGCGTTATTATGATAAACGACCAAACATGTGTGAATGAAAGATTAATATGTGTTTATGTGTTTTCTTCCTCCGATCCCTTAAAAAAAAAAAAGGAGAAAAAAGAGAGAAAAAAGAAAGCAAAAGTATGGTTAACATATTAAGTTTTTTTTTGTATCCTTCTTCTCCACAGTGTAAAACAAAACAGAGTCGTCAAAGAATACGAGATTTACAAAAGCTTTAAAAGTCACGCGTTCTATTCCAAGCAAATTACATTGCTCTTTTACATATTTGGCACAAAAAATTAATACAATTATTTTAATTGATGACATATTATAAAGTAAATATAAATATACATAAAACCTTAATAATATTGATTTCAATAACGCACTTTAAAAGCACAGAAAATTGACAATTGTGTATATTTTACCTTTGTACTCCTTTCTTTCTTGTTTATTCACTGACTTCGACATACCGATGTCAGATTAAAAGTAATACAACACATAAGAGGATCAGATATAAATAGATTATCATAATAGCAGTAAGGGAGACCAGTTACGTCAGTCTGATCCCCACCCCGAGGGTACTTGTTCCGCCATTCAGTGTCACTCAAAATAGTACAAAACGTTACAACTCTCTCCCAATTTTATCGCAACCGTGTATAGATAAATTTTATTCATTTATTGATCTTAAAATCCATGACACGTTTATTACGGGTATCACATTTTTTAAACTTACGTTGTAAAACGTTTAAGGTGATTTGATTTCTTATACCTTCATCTCCTAACTGAAAATTTAGGTACACACACACACACATATATATCCTCTCAGAATAAGTAGTGTCAACTTTTTCAGGGAGTTAGATATTTCATAGATAAAGCTTAATGCAGTACTTTTTATCGCTTGGTCCCAAAAGTGTATATATATATATATATACAAAATATAAAATCCGTTTTGAATTTGAATTTAGCCCATAAATATCCCGTCTACACCGAGCATACCTCGAGTACAAAACATTGTTTTCATACTCAGCTCAAATGTTAATGTAATAAAAAAACACCCTCTCTAATATATCTTTTTAAACTGGCTACTCAATATAGGTTGTAAAACAAAAAAGTGCTATTTAAGTGTGTTGGGAAATAAATTATACTGACGAGAATTTATTTCAAAGTCAGAATTCCAAATTCCGAGTTCAGTAAAAACCCAAGTTGAGATTTTATATAAACATGGTGTCAGGATATGCCAATTACAGTGTTTATGGCATAGCTTGTACTGTTTGACAATCAATTTAGATAATCCAATATCTATAATCCGTCAACTTCACTATGGAATCATTAATGCATATCTACAAAGATTCAGTAAGGCCGGTTCCATGGATTGTTTTGACGTTAATTTCAACCTGAATGGAAATGCATTTTTGTACATTTTAAAAAAAAATGTAATGAGAGATAGCTCAAAGAAGAGCTCTTAAAATAATTCTAACATTGGTACTTTTAAAATAAATGAAGCAGGTAATTTGACATTAAAAGTAAAACTGTCCCTTTCGAAATTTTCCAAACGATTTTATATTGAACAATTTAAGACTGTTACCTTCCATTTACTTAACTAAATCCCTTTACATTTTTCAATATGTTTTAGGCGCCGGTCTAGTTTTGACCGGAGAGTTCACAATGGAACTTACTTTGATGTTACTTTTCGCCTGGAGTACAGCACACAGGTTAATGAAAAAATGATTACATTTATATTAGATAGAGGTAATGATACTGGAATGATTAATTCATTTACTATTTCATCCGACAAAAAGTATTGTCATAAGATTAACCTCTGATTTGTCGGCACAGGTAACAAAGATCAAAAGTATATTGATAATCACCTTATTATGATCCATTGGACCGTGTAGCTATATCTCATAGCTTTTGTTGGAGATTTTAACATTTTAAAGTTATGTTCGCTTTCAAAGTACTTATCGAAAAGACACGAGAGTGTCGAAGGGTTTAAAAATCATTAAAACACCGAGAACTATAAATCGAGAGCAGGGTTTATAGAGAGTCTAGTCCTAAATCTCTCTCTCTCTCTCTCTCTCTGCTGTTACCAAAATTCCCCTCTCTGAGTATATAAGTACGTCAGTGGTGTTATATGTGGGTGGCGTTCTTACATAGTAGGGTTGAAAGGGTGATGGATGCTTTTCATATTCTGCTGACAACTTTTTAAGTGACTCCAAACACTTAAAATTTTTTTTAAAAATCAGAAATATGGAAATATGTTCCTTATCATTTCATGAATATATTAAATCATAAATCTCGTAAAATCTCTTTTTCTATTTTAGACTTTCCAGTATTTCCGATACATCCAATCTCTGACATTGTAAAAGATAAATATCAAAATGTAAAAACATTATTATTATTATTATTATTATTATTATTTAAGAAATCCCAGTCTTTAAGCTGGAAAAAGGAGAAAGGAGTTTAACAAATTCAGAATTTCCCGCGTCCAGAACAACATAATGAGGCCAGTTAGCTCGTTGCTGCCGTCAGTCGACCCAGTGCCAACTAATGAATCTAATTTTGGATAATAGGCCGCCATGCACTTGACAGTTCGAATATCAAGTTTCCCTATTTCCGGATATTCCATACAAGAAATCCATTGCATACTCCTATTTTACATCTCCTGGAATGTTTTAGTTATGAATCACCAATGAAATATAAACCATTTTACAAACAAATCGAAACGTCTGACAAGATAAATGAAATTTAATTTTATTTAATATCAAGAAAACTGCTTGTCTCGATATGAATTGATCTGTTTGAAGAAATAATAGGTTAATAAGATCTCAGCTATTAAAAATCAATCATAGATAAATTGTACAGTGCCAGTTGTTGTCACAGTTTTTGAATATCTTTCTCTAGCACCTGCCCGGTAAGTCGTGGGAAGAACTTGTGAATTTAAAGCCATCAAAACTATGTATGTATATATAAAAAAATATTTAGACGTCATCCGTTTCTTTGAAGAAGCATATAGTAAATGCGAAAATAGTGGCACAAATTTATCGGCGTTTGAGTTATTCTTTTTATTTCAAATCATATATGTATGTATGTATATATGTATATGTATATGCATATGTATATGTATATATATATATAAACACAGAAGCTAGGAACCAATAACTCAATAAATAAATGAAAAAAATATATACCACTTATTATATTATATTTTGAATGAAAATAATTTTTTCTCTATATAGAAGTTTACATAACTGTGCGGATATAAACATTGAGTTTTCGTGTGAAAGTATATGACATTTAAGTCACTGAGTGATAATAATTTACAAACGCTGGTGTTTCGGAGGTAAAACATGTATGATGGATTGATTGATTGATTCGCTGATTGATTGATAATATATTTTACAGGAATGGAGATAATATATTATATATAAAGTAAAGGCCTTTTCTCGTTGAATTATGCGTGATTTGAATCAAATCACCCATGAAATTAAGAATTAAATTACAGACTTCAGGCATAGATTTTTACCAACAAGTGAAAAAAGATCACCGCCACTTTCTCACGGGTAAAAACTGAAAATCAGAGCTGTAGTCTTACAATTTCTAGAAGTCTATTTTAATATTGATAGAGTTTTAGAAAATAACGCTAAGTAGTGTGTAAAGGATTTAAACGAGCAACAATTTAATAGATGTTATCAGAAAATGACATCGGTTATCAAGTATCAACACGCGACAGTTGAAATAGTCGGATCAACGTTAAGAATCTTCAATTAATTAAAAGTACACGCTACAAGATAGGATAATTACATAGGAGGCGCTGTTCAATTTCCTGTATAACAAGTCATTGAAAAATTCAACTACCTGCTGATTTGACTGATTGATATGTTGATATGTGCCTGTATGCTTAGTGGAGAGAGAGAGAGAGAGAGAGAGAACGTATTTTATAATACATGTATTCATACAGTTTGCACCTTCTACTTTTACTGCAAGTAATACTGCTTATGTTATTGCTCATACTGCTATAATAATCCGAACAACAAAAACAACAAGTACAACAACAGCGACAACAACAACAATAACAATAAGTACTACTATTACTACTAATTTCATTGTCTTTTCTCTGTTCGTCATCGGCATCTCGTCCCCATTATTATTATTATCATCTGATGGCTATGTAAGCCCTGTGTGAAAATTAGATTATTTGTATGTTTAAGGTAGAAGATTAGCTAATTGTAATTTTTATATATCTTTATTTTAAACTTTCTCTTTACCAATAAGAGATATTGATTTAAAAGAATACATACTTATATAGGTCATTGCACCTCAACTGACAGACTGAGTAATAATTACGTTTAAAATCCTAATGTTTATTCATATTTAATTTTTTTTTAAAAATCATAACGTTTTTGGATCATAGTTAAAATACTATAAGAGATATTTTCTTATACATTTGTGATATTATACACTCTTATCGAAGTTAGTGAACCTTGTCAGGGATTTTATGACATATGGCATAGATTTTGAAATTATAAGGGTTCGAATTTTAATGTTAGGTACTTTGGAAAATTGTAATTTCGTATAGATACTTAAATAACAGTAACATAAAAAGACAATTTTTCTTAAAAGACACAGATCACTAGAACAGACTATATAACAACACACACACACACATATATATATATATATATATATATATATATATATATATATATATATATATATATATATATATATATATATAAAGATGTTCTAGAAATAATTGCTCATAAAGATTTTGAAAGAATTTAAAATCTATCAAATCTAGATTTGAATTCTTCTCCTTTTGAGAAAATGGTGCTGCCCTGTTATTGATTATGCTTGCCATTTTATAACCTTGCAGACAATGTATATTTTCAGATACTTATCAGGTGAAAGAGAAATGTTATGAAGCTTACAAGACAAACAATGCTTAAAACCAAAAATGTGCAATCCTTCTTACCTTTTACCTCATATACCAATGCAACTGATTTAATTTGCCATCCTTTTTACCTGAACCTCACATACCAATGCAAATGATTTAATTTGCCATCCTTTTTACCTTAACCTCACATACCAATGCAACTGATTTAATTTGCCATCCTTTTTACCTTAACCTCACATACCAATGCAACTGATTTAATTTGCCATCCTTTTTACCTGAACCTCACATACCAATGCAGCAAACAAAATTGCCATCCTTTCGTAGGTTAACCTCACATACCAATGCAACTGATTTAATTTGCCATCCTTTTTACCTTAACATCACATACCAATGCAACAAATAATTTGCCATCCTTCTTACCTTAACCTCACATACCAATGCAACAAATAATTTGCCATCCTTTTTACCTTAACCTCACATACCAATGCAACAAATAATTTGCCATCCTTCTTACCTTAACCCCACATACCAATGCAACAAAAAAATTGCCATCCTTCTTACCTTAACCTCACATACCAATGCAACAAATAATTTGCCATCCTTCTTACCTTAACCTCACATACCAATGCAACAAATAATTTGCCATCCTTTTTACCTTAACCTCACATACCAATGCAACAAATAATTTGCCATCCTTTTTACCTTAACCTCACATACCAATGCAACAAAAAAATTGCCATCCTTCTTACCTTAACCTCATATACCAATGCAACTGATTTAATTTACCATCCTTCTTACCTTAACCTCACATACCAATGCAACAAAAAAATTGCCATCCTTCTTACCTTAACCTCACATACCAATGCAACTGATTTAATTTGCCATCCTTCTTACCTTAACCTCACATACCAATTCAACAAAAAAATTGCCATCCTTCTTACCTTAACCTCACATACCAATGCAACAAAAAATTGCCATCCTTCTTACCTTAACCTCACATACCAATGCAACAAAAAAATTGCCATCCTTCTTACCTTAACCTCACATACCAATGCAACTGATTTAATTTGCCATCCTTCTTACCTTAACCTCACATACCAATGCAACTGATTTAATTTGCCATCCTTTTTACCTTAACCTCACATACCAATGCAACTGATTTAATTTGCCATCCTTTTTACCTTAACCTCACATACCAATGCAACTGATTTAATTTGCCATCCTTTTTACCTTAACCTCACATACCAATGCAACTGATTTAATTTGCCATCCTTTTTACCTTAACCTCACATACCAATGCAACTGATTTAATTTGCCATCCTTCTTACCTTAACCTCACATACCAATGCAACTGATTTAATTTGCCATCCTTCTTACCTTAACCTCACACACCAATGCAACTGATCTAACAATTATTTGCACTAAAAAAAAGCGGCATCATACCTCCTATTTTATAGTAATTACTTCTGTTTAATGATCAAATGCTGTTGAAAATATAACAATTTCCGTCTGTTTTACTCTAAATGTTTCATATAAGCAAGCTGTACAGCCCTTCCGATATATGTCAACTTTACTGGAAAATAATGTTGTTTTTTTTAGACAAAAGATGGTTTTGATCTAATTTGTTTTCAAAACAAACAAAAAAAAAAAAAACAAACAGAAAAAAGTGTTATAGGATTTGCGAATATTTTACTAACAAGCAACACGTAATCAATTTTTTTTTTCGCTCGCCGGAAATAGGGTTTGTAAATTCGCGCGCACGGTTTCTGATTTCAATGCACTGAAGAGCTTCAAGAGAGCCTATTTTCAGGGGCAGTAACAACCGTTTTCGAACAGGCCTATAGCGGGCGATTAAATTCATTTGTCGAAGCATTCAACTGTCTATTTCCATGCAAGTTCAGTCAAAGAAAGACAAATATTATTTTAAACATGACCATCCAAGATAACTGGACTGTTTCTTTTATAATTAAGAATGCTGCTGATACTACGTATCGCGAGTTCTGTTTGTTTAAATAATACCTATTTCCTCCGTGTGAAATTAAACAATGCTATTTTCAAGCGACGACACTTTTATCTGAACATTATGTGCATTACCTGTACCTCGTGGCTGTGATTTATTTTAGCGATGCCTTATATCAACATATATCCTTTCTATTTGTTGCTGCTATTAGCACATCTCTATGCTGTGTCACCTGAATTCCGAATACAGTGAACTGGGGAGCAAACTGCAATATAACCAACCACCCACCCTTTGTTTTTCATCTTAACTGTTTCAACCACTCTCTCAGTATAGAATATTCTAATTATATCTTTTACCAGGATAATATTTTTGGTCGAACATTCATAAATGAATAAAAAAAATAAGAACAGTGAAAGTAAGTGTTAATGCCTGTTGAGTATGAACTTGCATAGTTTACTTGACACTAAAATTGTCGCTTAATAGACCATTGTGAAAGATAGCTTTGTAGATCAATTGCCTCGCTTACGTCTTCTTTATGTCTTTAAATCTAAGTGATGAAGGCAAATACAACGGAAATTGTTTGGGTTTTTTGGGGTTAAATTTGGTGTTTTTTTCTGCATAGCAACACAAGTAGGGTATTTAGGGGAGGAGTCAATTCCAATAAAGTGCCTTGTCCAATGACACACTACGGTAGCCGACACTGACTGATCCGATAGTATGATTCAAAACGGAAATAAACACACACACACACACACACACACACATATATATATATATATATATATATATATATATATATATAAAGAATTCAAGAAATGCATATAATGTGAGAAGACTTTGGGAAAAATATGAAAGTATAAGTTTAAAACAATGCTCTTTTGAGAGAGTAGAAGGACAAACAGACAGAGATAATGTATAAACAAATATAACATATAAAGATCATTAAGTGGATACAGTTTCGCATAAGTAATTATTTGCAGGATCTCCGATTTGTACATTTTTATATTTGTTATCTCTTAGGACACGTATATATCAGTGTGCTCTCTATTCATCGGATGATATAATTGCCAAAAATATAACATATTCACTGCAACTGACTTTGAATGAAGATAATATATTCACTGCAACTGACTTTGAATGAAGATAACATATTCACTGCAACTGACTTTAAATGATGATAACATATTCACTGCAACTGACTTTGAATGAAGATAATAAGCAGAGCAACCATGTTTTGTTAGTGCGGTTTATTTTTTTTATTTTTCTCTTCCCCTGAAAGTGGATTGGTATTACACATCTAAGTTATATGTGTAACACAATTTACACGGGCGAGGGAATAGTATATAATATTTATATGAGTAAAACTATTGCCATGGGAGAGAGAATAGTATATAATATTTATCGTACATTTGGCCCAAATTTGTGATGTAATTTTACCTTCTAAACAAGAATGGATAAGCAAATAAGTTCACTATCATAACAAAAAATGTTTCATGCGTTAAATATCCGAAAACACTAACTTTGTTTTAGGAATAGTTTGCATATTTGTTTCCTAATGCAGCGTTCAGCAAGGCTCTTGTTCATTCCATATCCTTTTCATTCTTATTTACGATGCATTATGCAGTGGATATGTGTGGTATGCCACACGTGGCGCATCAGACACAGTAAGAATTTTAATGGTCAATTAGCGATACGTGATACCCTCTTCGCAACAGACCTACCACCAGAGGGCAGGATGGAATACCCCAGAAATGTCGCCTGGATTATTTTGCGTCAATATATCGATATCATATGACATATTTATGTATATTGAACAATCTATGACCATCTTGCCCCCGCCCTAATTCAATTTGTCGCAAGGATCAGTATCAATCTGTACGGAATGCCAATGAAGTCATGATTAAACGATAATGGAGGAAAACCCCTGCAGGGGACGTAACTCGATGCCGAACTCTAACATTAAAAATATTTTAAATAAAATGCAGTTTTATTTTTCCTGTCCTTTTATTACCGCTATGGCTGACTACACGAAATACTCTTTACAGATTAAACCTGCTACTAAGTTAACGAGATTGATTAAATATTTAATGTACTGCATACATTCATTTTATAAAAAGAAACATGATTGTGGGTATGATGGAAGCCATATTGTCAGGCTTGAGAGAATGATCTGAATGCACTGCTATTATAATTTTTGGGGAAAGTTATGTGTGTGTGTGTCAGAGAGAGAGAGAGAGAGAGAGAGAGAGAGAGAGAGAGAGAGAGAGAGAGAGAGAGGTTATATCCATTTGGTTAGAATGTATGAAACCGGTGTTTCCTCTAGATGGAAATAGAACTATGCGCGTCACTTCTGTCATGAATACATTCACCCACCTGCCGATAGTGTTCTGCTCTTCCCACGGTCCATTAAGTACTGCCTTCAAACGTTTGCTTGAAATTATTAATGTATCTCGCAAAACTTAGGTGATTTGCACTCATTTTTTTATGAGTGCATTTTTATAGTTCTTGAGCTTATCTAGTTTGATACAGAATCAAAGTTCACAATAGTCCAATAGTCTTTTTGTCGTAGATGATTCCACTTTGGCAAAAGGTGCCCGCCAACACATTTCTGTACAGATATTTCTAGCTGGGTAAGTGTTCATTTTTCATTTGAGAGTGTATTCCATTTCCAACAGTCTGTATATGAAAAAAATGGAACGAAAAGAGATGCAATCCTCATGTTTGCCTGTGTGTGCGGACAACTGTTTTAATTAGGAATCATGATTAAAATGCATGAATAATGCAATAGAAAATAAAAGTCGATGTCATGTCCCTGAGAGAGAGAGAGAGAGAGAGAGAGAGAGAGAGAGAGAGAGAGAGAGAGACTTACTTTGGTTTTGTATTTTGTATTTAGCTCTGTATGTATGTGCGCGTGTGCGCGCCATTTCATGTGGACAGTGTATGTTTCTGTACTGGATAATTATGCAGATGTGTGTGTTTGAGCGAGCGGGCAATGTTAATTTGTTATTGGAGACGGAGATAAGAAAGTTTATTCATAAACAGTTTAACATACATATATGAGACAAACACGATATGCACGTTACATAATTTTATTAATTCGTATGAAAAGAGAGAGAGAGAGAGAGAGAGAGAGAGAGAGAGAGAGAGCACAACGAGGTAAATAAACATTAGTACTTCAGATTGAGTCCATCACACAATGTAAGTTTTACAACATGAAAGGTTCCCTTCGCTTCCAAGAGAACTGAGTCCTGTGTCCGAGTCTGAATGGCTTTTCACAGATTTACCTTTTTGTCCATTACTAGATCGTTCAGGTTTATAAACTATTACTACTTCATCGTTATAACTTGTTTCACTTCCGATACTATAATCCACAAGTCGTTTCCCTGCATATATTGTCTTGATGGAACTCCTGGTGCTGGGCTCAATAATATTGGGACTCTCAAAGAAACTCAGCAACAAGTGATCACTCTTAAAAGAATTTTCTGGACTACCCTGGTTCGGACTAAACGGCAAACTGTCCATAAACCCGAGGTCATGATCAATGGATTCGTTACTACCAGCAGAGTCGCTGTCACTATCGCTGTCACAACCCAAGTCCCAATAAAATTTACACCTCTCTTGCAAAGTATTGAAGGCGGGGCTCTTAATGATTCTTGACGTCACAGGATACGAGTCATTCCAGCTAGCATCAGCATCAGGATGGTCCTCGTGCACGACCCAGTTTTTAGCCACATGGGCGAGAGACGCTTGTTGCTTCAAGTATTTCTGCATGAGAATATGTTTTCCCCTTCGTCCGGTCGGCAGACATTTTTTCATGGTGTCTCTCGGTCTTCGATTCGCGTCATCACCATCGCGGGATATTTCTGTCATGGCTCGGCCACAAATAGGAGTGCTGTGCATGGGAATAATTTGCACGCCCGAAACGGCAGATTTAGCGTGAGGCTGCGAACGTCGCTTTGATGACTCTTCAACAGAAAAAATCTCTTTTGCCAAAGATTGACAAGTTATCTGCCGACTTAGGATTTTGTTCTGAAGGACAGCTGCCTCCTTTGTAATATCAACACCAGCTTTCTGTAAAGTCCTCGTCGATTGTGCATATTTATGAAGAACCTGTTGTACCTCCTTTAACTTTTCCTCCAAAACGTCCACACTACAATCCTCCTCCTTTATTTGATTTTTAGTGGATCTGTAGGCCTTTGCATCAGAGCGGTCATCATCAGATGCAAATCGCTCGAGTTCTTGGCTAGCTACTCTATCACAAAAGTTTAATAAATTCTCCATGTTCTCCTCATTCACATTAGCGAGGAATTCATCCATACTGTCAGAGTTTTCATCCTTGCTTGACTTCACTTTTGCATTAGCAAACTTCTTAAATCTAAGTCCCGATCTAAATTTCTTTAGTCCCTTGTCCAGGCCAGTAATTTTATCCTTAATTTTCTGAATCTTTGTTTTCTGAGTTTGAGTCAGTTGCACAAGGAGTCGAGCGCTTTCCTTCCTCTCTGACACGTTACTGCAAATAGTATTCTGACAGTGACCTCTGACATCGACTGACGGGCTGGCTGGTTTCCGCTTCTCACAAAGACGCTTCCTCCTTGCAATAGAAATTTTGGGCACCAGTCCATGGCAATGGCTTTTTCTGAGGACGAATTTTACCCTATCTATCTCGTCACCCCAGCTGTTTTGGAGTTTTAGCAATCGGGTATTTCCTGGAAGCAGACGCTCGATGCCACCAACTGACTCAAAAATTGCAAACGAGAATGCGTTTTCCTTCTCGTTTGATCCAGCCTTCCGTAGCAGCACTTCGATGACGTCATCACATGTCGTGATTCTGGTTAGGCCGGATACACGCCTGGCATCGCTATTGTAAATGACCGTTACTGTCGCCATCTGAAACAGAATTTACAGATATATTACACATCAAGATTACTTGCTTTTATAAAAATTAGTCAATAAAATCATCAATTAATCATTCATCTGATCATTTCTCTCCACACACACACACAACAATCTTTTTGCGTTAACGTTTGTGAAAATTGTATAAATAATGTTATATCACAGTTCGCAGGATAGACATGGTGTTCAATGAAACTGTTCTTGTTTTATATATTGTTGTTGATTCAATTATATGAATTTCTTGTTTTACTCTATTCGCTTATTATAATCCTGAAATATGACTATTTTTTGTGCTTTTTGGGATCCATTTCGGTTAAAAAAACAAACAAAAAAACCCCTCACAATTCTTATGAAACACGTTCCTAATGTGTCATTTTTCGCCTTAAACTTAATATTTTTTTTTCCATTTGTATATATCGATTTCGTATGACAGAGCTATTATTAAAAAAATGTCTAATGGAATAAATCGAAAAAAACCCAAAATTATTCGAATCTCAGTTGCCCTTCCTTCTTGATGGAAACTAATAGATGAATGCTTCCCAATAATGATACTACTACTACTACTAATCATACTACTGCTACTAAAAATGATACTACTAATAATGACATTGTCGTTCAAGAATTAATCCTTGATATCACTGTAGGTTCAGTGTTTCAGCTATTAGAGGTATATACTTTCTATAAAAGGACACCTTTGGCGGTAATTGTATCAATAACTCCATCCGTGTACGATCAATAGCTTCCCGTTAAGATGAAAAGAGTCGTGAACCACCCGCCAAACGAAATAATAAGATCATAGGAATACCGCCGTTTCCGCATGGGAGGTTTCACCGAAAATAACAGGAAAACCCCGTGATTAAGTCATAAATGTAAAGGTTGTTTAAATAGGTGTCGGTAAAGGATTAGCACAGATTAAAAATGTGTCGGAAATCTTGAAAGGTGTAAATGTTCCATGGTTGTATTTATTAAGTAGGATTAGAAATATAAAGCATAAGATGACATGCATATAAATATAACCTTCCTGTCAGTTTCTACCTACAGAAAATCAGTCTTCAAGAATTTAACAAACGCAAACAAATACTTTAAAGTGGCAATCTTGACAGAAACTGACTATTACCACTACTTAGTACTACTACTACTACTACCACTGTTGGTGGTGTTGTACCACTGCTAATGCTACTAATACGACTTAATAATAATAATAATAATAATAATAATATGTTTTTATTGGTTTTAGTGGTGGTGTTTTTTCTTCTCTTTCTTGGCAGTTAGAAAAAGTAATCCGAGCAGTAGAAGTGACGGTGTTGGTTAGTTCGAGTTTCCTCAACCCCCCCCCCTCTCCGCGACATTTATGTTGGGGTGTGAATGTCAAAATATCTAAAATGGGGTGTGAAGGATCAGAGGAAACTCGAATTTGTTGACATGTTCCTACAGTTTTCTTTTAAATGATATATAGAGAAATAAGCACATTTCATTTGCATTTCCAATACAAATCAATAAAAGACACATAAAATAGTTTGACTATCAGAGAGAGCCACATATAAATAGATATATTAGCATAAAACAAAAAATGAATAATAAATAAATAAATAAACAGAAGATAAAGTCTTAGATACGAACAGTAATAAATAAATATTATGAGACAAGACTGCATCTATCACCACTCTTACTTTTTCTTTTTTTAGGTTTTTTAATTTTTTTTTTTCTTATTTTTTTTTTTTTTCTGGGATAATAAAAGAAGTAATAACAATCTCACAAAGTAATTCAATTAAGCACATGTGTATGTATTCACCGAAAATAAAGTAAAGATACTTACATTTTTCTTCTATACTTGCATATCAGAAATTGTACAAGATGTGTAAGAACTCTCAAAACTCACTCTATATAGTCAGTCCCTCGAAAAGTCAAGATGATATTGATGCCCTTTCGAGACGTCGCTCTTTTTATATTGTAGGTGTACGTCATTTCCTAAGTGGGCGTGTCTATGGTTGAATGGACGTCACGGAAGACCCTGCCGAAAGGAATACAACAAGGTAATGACCATTTAGATTGTTTATCGTTGACACGTGTATTTCTTGCCCAGGGCCTTAAATAACCACGCCTTGCAAATAGTTTGCGCACACGAGCCAATTTAAATTATTTGACATAGGTGTGAAAATTGTCTTTAAAAAGTGTGGTAATAATCAGATTGTGGCGGATTATGTATAGACAAGGTGATAATGTTTGTTGTAACTATGTCATGTACAAAATTGTTTCGATGACACGTGATTTTTAAAACCCACTTGATTGTTGTTTTCAATTATTATTGGAAGGAAGGCAAGAATTAATAACAGGATCTAAACCATTGTATATTGCTGACACTGCCTGTTTTTTTATTTTTACTTGAACATAATATAGAGTTTATGCTTAAAAACATGATAAATTACTGCCAAAATAATCAAACAACCTTTGTATTTATGCACACAATATATTTTTTCCATTGAAAAAACATTATAAAATTAAAAACTAAAAATATACTACACAAAAAGCAGTCTTTCTGTTTTTGCCTGCAAAATAATAAAATCTTCCGAAAAGTCACAGATTTTTTCCAACTTGTATTTGTTTATTTTCATGTTATCAACGATGCTTTTCATAACATTTGGATATATAATAAATAAATGTTTAATATTTATTTCCCTTCTTTGAAGTCCATTTTTGTATTTCTGATAGTCTAAAGGTTGTAGTATCACCTTTATTTTTTGCACAATGCTGTAAATACCATGGAAAATGTATCATTGATTTTTTTTGTCATCTAATTTGAGTTTAATAAATATCTTCTACTGGTCATATTTTAATTATTTGTGCAGTCTAGTGTTTTTATGTTGAGAACGGCATTTGTACATAGCAATTGATGTCCTTTTAAAATATTTTTATGTATTTTATACCATAATGAATAACACAAACAACACAGCATGATCTTAGATATGGAGAGTTTCGTCCTAGTTCTGTAACATTTGTCAGGTATTTTTTATTTTTATTTTTATCTTTTTTATGGTGGTGGTTGGGGGCATGTAGGTAGCGTTAACGGCACTTGAACACATTATTGACTATATCCTCCCGAGGAAATGAGAACGAAGTGCCTTTCACAAAGACACACAGAGGCAGCCGATTAGGGCTGGCCTGGGGGTGGGAGGAGGGGTAGCATACCTGCGATCCTTGAATTACTGGCCCTAATATGTGAGGAAGTTACTGGCCCTAATATGTGATGGAGTTACTGGCCCTAATATGTGAGGGAGTTACTGGCCCCAATATGTGAAGGAGTTACTGGCCCTATATTTGAGGAAGTTACTGGCCCTAATATGTGAGGAAGTTACTGGCCCTAATATGTGAGGGAGTTACTGGCCCTAATATGTGAGGGAGTTACTAGCCATAATAAGTGAAGGAGTTACTGGCCCTAATAGGTGAGGGAGTTACTAGTCTAATATGTGAGGAAGTTACTGGCCCTAATATACGAGGGAGTCTGATAAAATCTAATAAGATTAGCAGGCCCTAATATGCGAAGGAGTTACTGGCCCTATATTTGAGGAAGTTACTGGCCCTAATAAGTGAAGGAGTTACTGTCCCTAATATGTGAGGGAGTTACTGGCCCTAATATGTGAGGGAGTTACTAGCCCTAATAAGTGAAGGAGTTACTGGCCCTAATATGTGAGGGAGTTACTAGCCCTAATATGTGAAGTGGTCAGATGAATTATAACATGGTTAACTGGCCCTAATATGTGAGGGAGTTACTGTTTTGTCTTGGTTTGGACCATGCATGGCTTTCTTAAGAATGAGGGATGTTAATACTTTGTTGTTTCTATTTAAACAAGGATTAAGTGACAATTTCGTTCAAAAATGCGCGAAGCCAAATTCAAAACTCATACATGGCTTTATTTTGTTCTGACGATATTGATATTAAATCATATATTAATATTGTTAATGTAGAGACATTTAGAATTACCTTACCAAGACTTCGAACTGCATTTTACGGATTAGAAATTGAAATGTGAAGATCAGCAAAGCAAGGCAAACTCATTTTTAAGACAGAATCTTTTATGAATTTCACTTTGTCTTAGTATGTCATTGGTATAACAATTTGTGGAGTTAATATATACCTACATATTATTGGAAAAAGACTTAATATGCCAAAATTATATTGAACTCCTGCTATGCTATTACAATGAGAAATTAGGGAGGAATCTTTCAAATTTGGTTTTCATGGTTTTCGTGGTTTTTAATCAATGATCTGTTAAGAATTAAGAATTCTCCATGATTTAAAAACATATTTTTGTCAATCATAACCTTCTCTCTTATGAACTGCATATTCTGATCGATCCTTGTGCTCCCGTATCTTTCCGTGTTTACCCTTAAATTATGTGAATAAACCCCGAAGCGTGTCAACGGAATTTTTGGATTTTCATTTAGTAGTGCGTGTAAACTACTGTAAAAATCTAAATTGGATTTAAAAGTGTTGAAAAATGCTGTTTTCAGGGAATGAGCTAAATTTAATTTCCATTCAGGTATTAAAACGTCTCTTGTTCTGTGCTTAAAATTTGACAAAGAGTCATTCTTCCATGTACGGTTTGCAAGGATGAGTCTTTCGTCTATGCACGGTGACGAGGACGAGTAAATATTAAAATAAAGAGTTTAATATTACATGTCGCTGTTTAAATTTTATTAATTCAAGTTGTGTTAATTGCATGTCTGACTATTGGTTCGTATAAGGACTTTCTTGTAGCGCACCTGTCTAAATGATACTTTTCTGACAGAAAATTGGTAGACAATTAGATAAAACTAATTTCCAGCTTTCGACAGGAAAGAATTCATAATTTTGCAAATGAAGTACATGTACTTTTTTTCGTCATCTCCACAAATGATGATTTGTTAATCGTTTACAGTTTACTTAAAGGTTTGTAGGCTCATATTAATTATTTAGACTTAGAAATGTAAAGCGCAAAATGTGTGCGAAAAAATTGATTGATAAATAAACAAAGCAAGATTGAAATCACCGTCATAAATCTATTGTACGTGAAGTTCTGTAAGAAGGAGTATCTTTTCCAAAAGATTTACTCAATATATACCATTTTACCTTAATATCTAGAAGAGCTAAATCTTTTTCATCATATTTGCTGATAAAATAGGCCCCTTTTACATTATTACCTCACTTCTTGCTGCTGTCCACTTCAGCGAGATAATGCGTGGTTTCACAGCGGAGTGTCATTGTCCCAGCGAATCCTGTTGAGTGAACGAACAAAATAACGATTGAATGAATAAACAAATGAACGAATTAAATGCATGAATGATATAATTAATAAATAAATAAATAAATAAGTGAGTGTTATAAAAAAAATGGTTTTCAACATTTTTGACAGTTTATCTGATTAACGGTGTAACTCATTGTTAATAAAATAATGCAAAGAAAGCTGCCATCTTTGTCGTCAATAATATTTCACAAGGACTTTACGTACTAGAAATGTTTAATTATGGTGACTTTCAATATTTCACATGAAAAATCCCAAGTACATGGACTTTCAATATTTCACATGAAACATCCCAAGTACATGGACTTTCAATATTCCACATGAAACATCCCAAGTACATGGACTTTCAATATTCCACATATAACATCCCAAGTACATGGACTTTCAATATTTCACATGAAACATCCCAAGTACATGGACTTTCAATATTTCACATGAAACATCCCAAGTACATGGACTTTCAATATTTCACATGAAAAATCCCAAGTACATGGACTTTCAATATTCCACATGAAAAATCCCAAGAACATGGACATTAAACTCATCTTCATGAAGAAAATTAGGTGTTCTTCAGGCTTTTCAAAATCTAAAAAATAAAAATTATATATATATATATATATATATATGTGTGTGTGTGTGTGTGTGTGTTTGTTTGTTTGTGTGTGTGTCTGTGTGTGTGTGTGTGTGTGAATTCTCTATTCAAACTGTTAGCCAACAAGATTGTGTGAAGATCTAAAATTCTCAAATTTTTCACAAGCATTTTTTGTCAACGACTATCTTCTCAAAAATCAGCATTCGTTATCTACAGAAAATGAGATTTTTAAAAAGAAGGGCTAGGGACTTTTCTCAGTAATAATTTATTTAAAAAAATATATGTGGCCCAGATAAACATGATGTTTTTATGATTATTACGCTATATTAGTTTTTTTAAAAGAACACAAACTGTTTGAGATCGTTCCATTCCGTGCGCATATTTTAAAATATAGGTAAATAATATTCAGCAGTTCTTTTGTTTATTTTTGTTTTGTTCCATAACGGAATTGACATTTTCATTACTCTCCGCGTTAAGATTTGTATGACGATTAATCCTTTTTAGAGGTTTTCGATATCACTCTATTAAAGATCCTTTTAAGGGTTTTCGATATCACTCTATTAAAGATCCTTTTAAGGGCTTTCGATATCACTCTATTAAAGATCCTTTTAAGGGTTTTCGATATCACTCTATTAAAGATCCTTTTAAGGGTTTTCGATATCACTCTATTAAAGATCCTTTTAAGGGTTTTCGATATCACTCTATTAAAGATCCTTTTAAGGGTTTTCGATATCACTCTATTAAAGATCCTTTTAAGGGTTTTCGATATTAGTCTATTTAGATACTTTTAATTTAGAAAGTCGTTCATGACAGAAAAAAACGCAATGGTCGAGTTCAATATTCGGCCGTTTAGTTTGATTGAATGTACACATGAATTTATTACACCAACAAACGAACGAAAGAACAAACAGGCGGAGATAGGGGTTGGAGTAAGCGAGACACTAAACATAAATGAATGAATGAATGAAATGTACGAAAGAGTGACAATCTGGAGATTAACAAAATATATAAATGCACAAACGAAAGAGAAGAAAGACGAGAATTAGTAGATTCAGGTATGGCCGGAATATCAATTATAAATATGTATTCACTTAGTATCTCATGCAGACATTTGAACTCTAATGAAAGTCAAATAATGTGTGTCAAGTGTGAAATACAAGCACGAGAATTCTTTGTTTGTGACACACGCATCCACGTGCTTCCCGCTCTGACTTCCAACCTGCAGTTGTAGCCCCTTACATATGTCTCTGGGGGTAAGAACTGCCCCCAGGGGCAAATGTTAGTTGGGTATGTGTATTTGTCTTTTTCATGCCCAGTAAGTATGTACATAGTTATAGGGTAGGGATCATGATAGTTTCAAGCTATTACACAGGGGCTAAAGGCCATTATCATTTACACGTATGAATTTGTCTTTTCATGCCCAGTATGTATGTACACAGCTATTACACAGGGGCTAAGTCCACTAGAGGGTAGGGATGGACCCCAAGGCCATTATCATTTACACGTATGAATTTGTCTTTTCATGCCCAGTAAGTATGTACACAGCTATTACACAGGGGCTAAGTCCACTAGAGGGTAGGGATGGACCCCAAGGCCGTTATCATTTACACGTATGAATTTGTCTTTTCATGCCCAGTAAGTATGTACATGGTTATAGGGTGGAATTTTCAATAATTTGTAAAGTTATGACGTAGAGGCTAAGTCTCTGGGAGTAAGGAAGGTCCCCGGGGTCAAGATCAGATCCATGTACACTTTCGTGCCCAGTATATATACCACCGAGTTTGTAGCCTCATATTTGGTGATGTGTGCACGGTCGAGATGGTAACGGGCATGGGTGTCCAACATACGGACCGCGGGCAGGATACGGACCGCCAGACTCATTATTTATTATTATTATTTATTATTATTTATATCAAATCTGGCCCGCCATAGCAAATGAGTTTGACACCCCTAGTGTAGGGGTTGGTGCTTACAGGCAAGGCGATGGGTGCCGTAACTCGCGGATCCGGGTTCGAATCTCCGTAGAGTACGAATTAAAATTCTCTAACCTGTATGATCATATTATTTATTCGTATTTAAAAATTATGTTAATATTATCATGTATTCTCCTGAAATCCAGGCATAGCACTTTCCGCTCAGTTTGTTTGGTGTATATTTGTAACTCTCTCTCTCTCTCTCTCTCTCTCTCTCTCTCTCTCTCTCTCTCTCTATATATATATATATATATATATATATATATATATATATATATATATATATATATATATATATGATCACAGGGTCGGGATCTCAATAGTTCCTCTTTTAGGAGCCATGGGTAAGTCCTTTGGATTAAGGAAAGTTTGGTTTGGTTTCATTGTGGCCATTTTATTTCACAGCAACAAATTGAAGGTTATATCGCGACGAATCAGTTGTAGTAAAGTGCCTTGCCCAAGGACACACCACGGTATCCGATCTGATAGTGCGAATTTGGAAACCATACCATTCTTGTCTCAAGTCTAATGCCTTTACCACTAAGTCACCAGCTCCTGGTAGGAAAATACCGCGGGCAACCCCTGTCCGTCATCAGGGGCGTCCCAGGTTGACATGTGTTGACACTTGAGTCATTGATCATACATGGCAATTCTCAGACACGTGAGGCATAAAACAAATTCTGGTGTTATCTGAAATTTCTGTAAAATCACCCGTGCATCCATTTCCCGACCCACAGCGGGGAGATAAAAATTCAAAAAGTATTGGCACAATCTACACCCATAGTGCGTATAACGGTCCACCTCCCACCGTCACAAGCTAGGAAAGTTCCACCACCTAAAAGGGGCTGACAAGCTGACTTGAAAAGTAAATGCAAACATATAAAGCAATATCAGAAGGAAAAACATCTTACAATAACAAATTTACCACCAACAACTATTACTAATAAGAACATATTCTTTTTTTAAAATTTTAAAATTAAAAAATGGCCTCTGTCTACACAAGATGGGGAAGGAACAAAGTATAGCCACTGGGGATGAAGGGGTTGGGTATATCACTCCCACTAGGGGACGGTGGTGCTCGTGGCGCCGCCCAACCCCACCCCCCTGCACAAGCTAGAAAAGACCCACCCCAATTAAAAAAATGAACGAACTCATCCAGAGAATAAATATAGAGAAGAAAAAAAAAACATTTAAAAAAGCAGAAAGATTCGCATATAAGTATAACTAACATTATACAGGTAACACATCTAGATGTAACAAACAACAGAGAGTTGTACCTTTAATTAACAGGTGAGGACGATGAGAGGCTATATGCTATTATTGCGCTTCGACAGGTATAAAGACTCACATTAAAAACTCAGAAAATGAGGACATACAAATATACAAAAGACACAACAAGAACATGGCGGAACAAATACTAACAAATGCAAATCGAAAACACACAGAGCATACAAACATACAATACAATAAACACGTTTGTCATTTTTCTTACGGTGATAATTTTTTTTAAAAATATATTTTTTATAGCAAAATAAATGAACAACTGAAAACAAACCTGATCCAAGGAAATGCCAATCCGGACACATATGCATAGAAAAGGGTTAAATACACTTTTTAGAATAAATAGAGCAGGGGTATCAAACTCATTTGCTATGGCGGGCCAGATTTGATAAAAATAATAATAATAATAATAATAATAATTAATAAATAAATAAATAAATAAATAAATAAATAAATAAATAAATAAATAAATGATGAGTCTGGCGGGCCGTATCCGGCCCGCGGGTCGTAAGTTTGACACCCCTGAAATAGAGCGTACATAATACAAAACATGAAACGGACAATAAATCGATCCATGACAAAGGATCACTAGTAGATTTCATAACAGATGAGGAAACCAGTTCCATAGTGTAATGCCTGAGGAGTGGAGTACAATCCCGTTTTGAAACAATAAAGTTTTAGACCTGGAGAAAGAACGATTGGAAACCTGGAAACTGGAATCTGAACAAGTACGTCCCTATCCAGTCAAAAATATTTCTATTTTTGTACTCAAAATTCAGTTTGATCTTTTAAAATATCCACAAATACAGATCTAGGGTTGTGGGTGGTGAGTGGTGGTGGTGAACAGACAATATAAAATCCTTTCAGTTTCAGAACAAAGGGGGGAGGGGGCGTCACCTCACAGGCCTGCTAGTTTCTCAATAGCTAGAGGTCTTGATGTGTCTACACAAATAATGGCACAATTTACGCGCATAGTGCGATTATTGACCCAAGTTTCATGTACCTACTTTAATGGTGAAGAAGGAGTTAAAGGACATTACACACATACGTACTCTCATATCTGCGTACGTATCACAATATACAAGCATTACTTTATTTTTTTTAAACGCGGGGATAATAACGGACGTTTCTACAAACAGAGCGCCGTTACATAATAATTGTAATCGACAGAGCAATAAAACAATTACCTTCTTGGCCGGGCTCGCTCGGGCACACACGAAAAACTTGTTAAAGAGCCGACAAGTAACTAATCTCCCGTAATTAGAGTACTCCAAAGAAAAACACCCCCCCCCACCACAAACAACAGGCCTTTATATTTTCTGCTATTTGTTGATAGATAGATAGATAGATAGATAGATACATAGATACATAGATAGATAGATATTGTCCATCATCATTACTATAATATTATAATTTAAAAAACAACATGAACAGAACATGTACAAATGATGATTGTATACCATCATCAAATCTACTATGAAGTATCAACTACTCACATGTGCATATTACACACACACACACACTGCCCACTAACTACACAACTCGACTTTCTTCTATCTCTATAAATATAACTAGAGTAGTAAACTTATTAAAGATTAAAATCGTGTTTCATCATTATGTATACTTTATACATTATTATTATTATTATTATTATTATTATTATTATTAGTTTGCTACTAGTAGTGTAAAGATAGCAGTAGTAGTAGACGTAGCAGGTGTACAGTAGTAGTATTAGCTGCAGTAGCAGCCGTTGTAGTAGTATCGTCATCGTCGTCGTTGTCATTATCATTTTCATTATTATTTTTCCTATTATTTTTTAATCTCCGCGTTTTTCGTAGAAACGTCGAGAATTATGCGATACTGTCTGTCTGGACACACGTGCGTTCCTGCTTACGTAAGTAATGTCGAGCAACTTCGCTTGCACAGATCAAGACAGAGACTTCAAACATTGGGATATGATTGGGGCGGTCTATAGATGGGCACAACGATTTAAATATTTTATGCAACACTCGCAAATTATGGGACAAATCTGAAAAACACTCACAAATTATGGGACTAATGGGACTAATCTGAAAAACAAATTATGGAACTGGTGTGTGTGATTAATGACCCAAGTATAAACAAATAAAAGGGACCCCTGGGTCATGCCCCTGGACACACCGATGTGATTCCTGTGCCGCAACTTAGAAACTATTGAGATGCTCACTGTAACTATATATACACTTATTGGGCATGAAATAAACAAGTTCAGATATGCAAATGAATCTTCTCTGACTCACAGGGACTTGATCCTGTTATTTATATTTTGATATTCGAATGAGTTTTGTTTTTAATAGATTTGTTTGTAACACTATTCAAATCTTAGACCATTTTCACTTACAATTATAGAAATTAGTATTTGGAGGCATTTTATGAAAAATAATTCAACCATAGCAAAAGAAGGTCACTACGATCTAATTTTGTGCTTGATCAACTTTGTCACTAAAGGGCATTTCACCCCATATCTTTAAAACTAGACGCCCTACATCTATCAAATTGAATCCAATAATTCATCTTTACAAACACTACACACTGGTGAAGAAAGTAGGTCACTGCGTCCTTATTGCTTTTTGACTATGTTTCTCGTAAATAAATTTCAAGCTGCATCTCCAACACTGCGTCTCCAACTCCCATCAAAATTTATATTTAGATACATCTTTTACGGCATTTTACAATGTTTTCAAGATTAGGTCACTGTGGCCTCCATTTTATGGTTGTTTTGACATCATCACCGAAATGGAGTTTACTTTACATCTTTCAGC
Source organism: Margaritifera margaritifera (assembly GCA_029931535.1). Taxonomy (NCBI): domain Eukaryota; kingdom Metazoa; phylum Mollusca; class Bivalvia; order Unionida; family Margaritiferidae; genus Margaritifera; species Margaritifera margaritifera. The sequence continues at coordinate 621,968 of JAQPZY010001264.1, read as the reverse complement.
ACTGTCAGCTTTTACACTCATGATATTTTATATTTTGATGCATCTAAAATGAGTTATATATTGCAGTGACCAAAGTAGGTCAGTATAACTTACTTTATATGCTTAACAGATTTTTAAACGAATATTCATTTGAATTCATCATTGCCTACACTGTTCACTGTCAGTGAGCAATGACATCATGCAACCTACACTCATTTCTCCTATTGAAACGTACGGTAGCGTAGATAGAATTTACAAAGAACGTACGGTTGGCGAGTGAGTTCGTGTTTTGAGAATTAGCGCCTTAAAGCTTCGTAGAGTAATGCGATTGAACTAAATAGTTCCTTTGATCAGTACATTGGAAATAACTGTGTGAGAGAACAGTCCCACTTAATACGCATCGGACAAGCTATTTAGACACTGCAATTTAACGCTTTAAATTTTACACGGATATAATTGCATACATTAAACAAGGAATACCCACTTTCGCAATAAACGCATCTCTGCAGTGGTGCTAGGTTTTTTTTTTCATTCTTCTTTCTTTGAGAGAGTGAAATGGACCCACTATTGTTTTGAACTGACAGACGTTAAAAGAGAACGATATTACGGCGGTTTGATTATTGTCTAAGTTGTAATCTTTCGATAGCAATTCAATGGTATGGAACCCACTACTAGAATGTTGTATTTTCTTTGGATAATATGCTTGTGAAAACATGCAGCTAACTAGCTTAATGGCGTTTACATCAAAAATACAAACCGCGGCTTACTTACACAGACGGCAGGCACGCCTGTGAGGTTACCAAAACAGTGTCCACAAAAGATCTATTTGATCATTTGGTTTTTCATTAATTTATTTAATTATTGTTTACTATTAATTTACGTATATGAAAGAATGATACCAATATTTACCATAAATCAATATCTAAAAAATAACGGATCCAATCAGCTGATAGATGTTAGTATTCTTAACGAACAAACTTGTGCAGGTATTCGCCTATTTCGTCAGTTAAATAAGCAAGAAAGACAACAGGTAGAACTATAACATCAGGGTTGCGATAATGGTTTATGTTTAGTTAACATACAATAAACAGGTATCTCTTTGATAAATATCACAACTTGAATAAATACATCAATGAGCCGAATCAACAAAAATGGATACAAGTATATATAAAGGAAAGAAACTTGAATTTACCTTTATTTATAACATTGTCCGGCTTTAGTCTTACTTCAAGAAGCTACATTCTTTTGAGAGGCTGGATTGTAAACAAAAGAACGTGCAGTGGGTCACAGATTTCACTTCGGACAAGCAAGAATAAATAATTATTCACTGTGCACTGTCATGAAAATATACACAGACAACCACCCATAATGCTCATATTCTAAAGAATAAACAATTTCCTTGAAATCAATACCAAGAATGCCTAAATGTAACTCATGCATTACCACCGTAATGAGAGAGGAACAAATGCTCTAAAAATAGACTGAGACTACATTCGCGGGTACTGACTCAGAAAGTAATAATTGTAACCTGAGTCCATCAATACTCCAATCCAATTGTATGATGGATAACTTTAACCTGTACCATCAATACTCCAATCCAATTGTATGATGGGTAACTGTAACCTGTACCATCAATACTCCAATCCAATTGTATGATGGGTAACTGTAACCTGTACCATCAATACTCCAATCCAATTGTATCATTGGTAACTGTAACCTGTACCATCAATACTCCAATCCAATTGTATGATGGGTAACTGTAACCTGTACCATCAATACTCCAATCCAATTGTATCATTGGTAACTGTAACCTGTACCATCAATACTCCAATCCAATTGTATCATGGGTAACTGTGAGCATGCGTGAAGTTTGGCGGTATGAAAATATTTTCCACTTCCAAATTTATGGATAAATTCATGGAGGATAATCACATAACACTTCTCTTGTGTAAGTAAGTAATTAAGTAAGTAAGTAAGTAATAGTACATTATTAAAAGTAAACTCATTAAACCTGAAGAAAACAAAACAAAAAAAAAAAAAAAGGTGGTGTGGAGAAAACCGCTCAGAAGTGCAAGAAGGATCAGACTGTCTCACCGCCACCACCACCACCACCACCGCAATGTTTCCAATCAGCAACAGCAAAATATTGCGGTTATGTCTGACAATCAGTCACCTGGTGGTCAATACCCACAATATTCACTGAATTCTCAGTATTCACAAATTTCCCAGCCTGTACATATCACGCCCCCTGGGATCCTACCGCATTACTATCATCTACAGTCACCCTCACACTCACCCACCCATGCTTATGGATCAAATGCATCAGGGGATTGTACATATATACAACATCAAGACAGGGTGAGCAAGTCAACAGTAATCCACTTGAGCAGATTTTACAGAAATTGTCTAGAATGGAAGAAAGACTAAAGAAACTCGACAACACTGAGCTAAAGGTGGAGAAAATCGAAGCTACAGTTTCTACACTTGACAAAAGAGTTCACGCCATTGAGGAAAGTCGTCAGTTCGACTCTGATACATTGGAAGACATGAGAAAAACTCAGACTACCACAGTTGAGGACATGAAGCAGATAAAAACCCTCAATAGTCAATTAAGCCGCCAGGTGACTGACCTTCAGTGTCGGTCAATGCGAGATAATTTTTGTTTTTTAATATCCCGGAAGAAAAGGAGGAAAACTGCGTGGAAAAGGTTCTGGAATTATGCGAAACAAATCTGAAGGTCGAAAACGCAAAAACAGAAATAATATTACACCGGGCTCAGCGACTTTGAAAATTCACACCGAGAAAGAGTCGTCCGATCGTTGCAAAGTTTGCATACTTTCCGGATAGAGGAAAAAATGCTGGCCACATGAAGAAGTCTCCTTTCGTATTAAAGCGAACAGTTTCCCAAAGAAGTGAATAGAACTCGTTAAAATCTATTCCCTATACTTCAAAAAGCAAAAGCGGAGGGAAAGAAGGCTGTTCTGATGATGGATAAGCAATTCATAAATGGAAAACAGGTAACACTACCGGCGGTTCCAACGAGTGAACAGAGTGAAAAACAAAGGGAACAACGGCAAGGAGACGGGCACATCCACAGCGAAAACAGAGGATGCAACATACATAACGAGCGCCATGATTACGTTGAAGATAATGATCAGAGAGACACGGTCAATCAAGAGATGCAATCAGAATAGGCGAGTGAAGAGGAAAAACGGATCGGTTAATATATTGACATTGAATGTAGAAGGATTTCTTAGAAGAAACAAATCAGTTTAATGAATTCCTCTCGAAATTCGACCTAATATGCTTGTTAGAAACCTTGACTAAACAAAATGCTCACATAGATTTTTATGGTTACCAAGTTGATCACTTCCCCAGAAAATTCGTTGGGAAAAAAGCAGAACGTGCCAGTGTAGATATTGTATTATATGCAAAGCAAAATCTGATAAACGGTATACAAGTTGTACATAGTCATTTTGATTGCATTGTTTGGTTGAGATTAGAAAAGGGTTATTTGAGTTTTGATGATGATGTTTATATTTGTTTTGTTTATATTCCACCTGAACAATCACCGATACATAATCTTCTTAATTTCGATTTGTTTAGTCAACTTCAGATGGAAGTCAATCATTACACGCATAAGGGAACCATTATAGTAGCGTGTGATAGTAGGACCGGTCTAAAGGCGGATTATATAGAAAATGACTCTACCTTTTTTAACGCATAACAAGGTAAATACTATTGACTTTCCAGTTCCACGTGCTAATCATGACCAAAACAGTAACAGTTTTTGAAATCACCTACTCGACTTATGTAAGAGCATTGGTATAACACATTATAAATGGAAGATTAGGTGACGATGTAGATAAGGGTCATGTTTCACAACAAATGAAGAAAGTACAATTGATTATATTTTGACTACTGAAAATAATGTCTCCTTACTTAAAAACTTCAGAGTACATAGATTTACAGAATTTTCAAATCACAGTCCATTTTCCTTCTCGTTATCGTCAGAATTATTTGAAATTTACAATGCTACCACATAAATGGAATCCTGATTTTAAAACCGCGTTCCTGGCTCATGTACAACGAGACATTCGGATATTGGAAGAACACTTTAATGGTATTACTATTGAACTCATAGACCAAAACACAATCGATGAAAACGCTGAAGTAATGACGCTCTTTATTACCAAAAATGCAAATCGATATTTTGAAAAAACGGTGCATTTTCAGGATGGGAAATTTAAAGTTTGTATTAAAGATAATGCTCCTTGGCTTAATGGTGAACATAGAGAAAAAAGGAAATTATATGAAATTGCTTTGATTAATTACATTTCTTTCAAATCCGATGTAAACAGAAGAAATTAAATAATGAAAAAAAAAAAAAAAAGGAATACAAAAAGTTCTGCCGAACGCATAAATAACTACAATAGATCAAGAGGGCAAAAATTGCATGATTTACGAAACGGAAATCCGCGTGAGTTTTAGAATCTTTTAAAAAGTATGAAACGTTGCAGCAATTATTCGAATGATTTTTGTGATTTTTATGAACATTTTAAGAAACTCACAAAAGCCTTGCAAAAAAAAAAAAAAAAATACTGATCAGTTAGAGCAGAATATAAGCATACACGACGAAGATATAACTGAGTATTTAAGCGAGCCGATATTTGCAGAGTTGGATATTCCAATTACAAATGAAGAATTTAGCTCAGCTGTAAAAAAAAAAAAGCAACAGGTCACAGTTTTGAATGAATACATTATTGAATCATTTCCACTTTTATTAAATTGCACGCAGAAACTTTTTAATATGATATTTAGCAGCGGAATTTATTCTTCAAATTGGAGCTAGGGTCTTATTATACCAATTTTGTTATAAAGTGACTCATCCGATACAAATAATTACAGAGGACTAACACTGCTTATCTGTATGGGAAAAGTTTTCACTAGCATATTAAGTCAAAGACTCTCCTCTTAGGCCATTAAATATGATATTATTACTGATGCACAATTTGGTTTTAAGAAGAATAATAGTACAGTAGACGCCATTTTTATATTACATTTTTTGATCCAAAAGGTACTCGATTAAAAGAAAACGCTTTTTTGTCCCTTTATTGCTTTTTAAAAGGCATATGCTTGTGTAGAATGGACAAGTCTATGGCAAAGAGTAGTAAAATGCGGAGTGACTGGGAAGATGTTAACAATAATAAAATCTGTTTACAGCTTAGTGAAGTCATGTGTAAAGCACTTAAACTCGCACTCAGACTATTTCGATTGTTCACTTGGGCTTCTTCAAGGAGAAAGCCTCTCTCTATTTCTGTTTCTCTTTATATTAATGATCTGGAAATTACATTACAATCAAATATAGAGGCCGGTATCATTTTTAGAAGAAATCTCTTTATATCTTTTATTGTTTGCTCACGATATGGTGATATTTTTAAAGACAGTAGATGGTCTACAAGCATCCTTAGATAAGTTACATGTGTACCGTATGGCATGGAATATATTTGTAAATATTGATAACACAAATGTTATGATTTTTTAACAAAATAGTTAGAAGACTAGACGTTTTCTAAATATGGAGATGTGTTTCTAGACATTGTGGATAATTTTAATTATTTAGGACTTGTTTTACCAGCAGAGGCCCATTTCGATGTGGTACAAATACTATTGCTGGAAAAGGTGTCAAAGCAATTAATATACTTCTGAATAATACTAATAACCTACAATGTCCGGTAAATATAATGTGCGATTTATTTGATTCTTTTGTATAGCCAATTTTGTCTTATTGCTGTGAAATTTTTTTGATTTTTGAAAGCGTACAATATAGAACGGGTACATAGAAAATATTGCAAGTGGTTACTAGATGTTAAACTTTCTACCAACAATATGTTTGTATCTGGAGAGTTGGACCAATATCCACTTGATCTAAATAGATATGTGCGCATCGTTAAGTATTGGTTCAAATTGCTAAACACAAACAGTTGTAGTCTTAGAAAAATATACCAATTAATGCTTATCGATTGCGAATGAAAGCAAAATTGTAAAAACTGGGTTTCTATTGTGATGAATATACTGTTGATTTCAGGTTTTGGAGAAGTCTGGTATTAACCTAATTCAGTCCAGATATCCATTTTACCGCTTTTTAAGCTAAAACTAAAAGATATATTTCATTCTGACCGGAGTTCAGCAGTTGCTTCGAAAACTTCATACATGAATAAAGCTATAAAAGATATCTTCGAAATCGCTTCTTATCTTAGAATAATTGCTAATGACATCTACAGAAAGGCTTTAAGTAAATTAGGGTTTCATCACACCCATTAAGTATCAAGACCGTTAGGCATATTCAAACGAACGGCATGAAAGGAAATGTGAACTCTGTGTAAATAATGAGGTCGAAGATGAATATCATTTTGTCGTAATTTGTGCTATATACCTCTCACTTAGAAAATCTAATATTGATCCTTATTATTGGCAGAAACCAGGCATGTATAAACTACTACAGTAGCTTAAAAATGAAGATTTAATAAGTGTAAAATACCTAGGTAAATATGTTTATAACGCGGAACAACTTAGATTATCATCTCTCTCTCTCTCTCTCTCTCTCTCTCTCTCTCTCTCTCTCTCTCTCTCTCTCTCTCTCTCTCTCTTAATGTGTACACTGGGTTCTATCGCCATTATTTATATATTGATTGATTTATTTATTCATTTTTTCATTTATTCATGCATGCAACAGTGTATCATAATATGAATTGTGTATTGTATTGACTATGTGCTTTTTTGCATACTTCATATCAATAAAATTCTGTTCTTTTCTGTTCTCTGTAACCTGGGCCTTAAACACTCCAATCCAATTGAATTATGAGTAGCTGTAACTGGGCCATCAATACTCCAGTCCAATTGAATCATGTGTAGCTGTAACTGGGCCATCAATTCTCCAGTCCAGTTGAATCATGTGTAGCTGTAACTGGGCCATCAATTCTCCAGTCCAATTGAATCACGTGTAGCTGTAACTGGGCCATCAATTCTCCAGTCCAATTGAATCATGTGTAGCTGTAACTGGACCATCAATTCTCCAGTCCAATTGAATTACGTGTAGCTGTAACTGGGCCATCAATTCTCCAGTCCAATTGAATCATGTGTAGCTGTAACTGGGCCATCAATACTCCAGTCCAATTGAATTATGTGTAGCTGTAACTGGGCCATCAATTCTCCAGTCCAATTGAATCATATGTAGCTGTAACTGGGCCATCAATACTCCAGTCCAATTGAATTATGTGTAGCTGTAACTGGGCCATCAATTCTCCAGTCCAATTGAATCATGTGTAGCTGGATTATGCAATGACATCTCCTTAAAACTGTCATCAACTTAGAATTTGTACAAGATGCCGATACAAAAGTCGCTGTAATAGGTGTAGTAATGATGGGAACTACCTTGGCATTTATACGCTCCAATGAATCAACCCTTCACGAACCACGTTTACAAGAGCAGCAACAATAGCAAAAATGTCAACATTACGATTGCCATTTAAAGTAACAAATTGTATGACTATTCCGTGGACAAAGAGAAATCCTTAAAGAAAATGGATGAAGGAAATAAAATTCTACTTTTTATTTGTTCGATTTATCGGTAGACGGTCATTGGGAATTTATGATACTTCAACCATCGCCACTTTACCTTAAATACTTGTTTCCTCTATAAATGTCATGTCCCATTATTTTCAGGAGTTTACTAGTAATTGGTTAAAACTTGAAGTACCCAATCACTCTAAACGTTATTTCTTTTTAAATTGTCGCATATTTTTCTAAGCAAATGTAGTTGCAACTTATGAAACGTGTCACCATTTTCATTTCGTAGAGACACCGAACTTTTATTTTCCGTTTAATAATGCGATTTATTTTATTGTTTCTTTCTGCATTCAGGGTCTAAGAGTAAAAACACGTTTGCCCTATGACCCCCTTAAACCTCGGGAATGGAAAGGGGCGAAGGGAAACATCTACCCACGGTCAACACTTGAGAAAACGAACTCCAACCCTAAGAACAAAATTCATCTTTTAAACGCCTTTCTCCACACATAGAAATGTTCCCAGACCCGTTTCAACGTAAGTAACTAATGATTTTATAAATTTGGGACTTACGACTAGAACAGAGCCAAATCTGTTACAGTTTCTTTTGCCATTAACCTGATTTCATTTTCATTGTTGTGACAAACTATAATTAACATGAAGCAACGAAAGAAAGAAAATAAATAGACAGTCATATCCATGTAGTAGTCTTATGCAGGTGTTGATAGACTTATAACTTGAAAGATCTCAAATATTATTTGTAATGTTGTTTTTTTTTAAATGCCCCCTTTTGTTCTTTTTTCTACCAATCATACACGATTACATTTAAAAATACTCAATGCCCATACAGTGTCATATACCATTACATTCAAAAATGCTCAATGCCCATACAGTGTCATATACCATTACATTCAAAAATGCTCAATGCCATTACAGTGTCATATACCATTAGATTCAAAAATGCTCAATGCCCATACAGTGACCATTACATTTAAATACGCTCGGTCCCCATACAGTGTCATATACCATTACATATTTAAAAACGCTGTATGCTCATATCGTGTCTTATACCATTACATATTTAAAAACGCTCAATGCCTATACAGTGTCATATACCATTACATATTTAAAAACGCTAAATGCTCATATCGTGTCATATACCATTATATATTTAAAAACGCTCAATGCTCATATCGTGTCATATACCATTACATATTTAAAAACGCTCAATGCTCATATCGTGTCATATACCATTACATATTTAAAAACGCTAAATGCTCATATCGTTTCATATACCATTACATATTTAAAAACGTGTCATATATTTGCCTGTGAATAAAAACTAAATATGTCGACCATGCATAAAAACACACACTATCTGATTAGAGTGCATTTATAGGACCAACATACTTAATTCTGCAGGAACCATCTTTGTAACAAGAAAAGCTGGAGCCATAGTTACAAGATGTGTGAATGGAGTATTTCGGCAGACAATTGAATAACAGACATAAATACATTTGTGAAATCCGTAATTTTATCATAAAAAAAGAGACAATAACAACAACAACAACAACAACCCAAAAAAAACACAACAAAAAAAGCCCCCAAAAAACCCCACACAAAAACAAAAACAAAACAAGTCAGCATTAATTCATTTCAGCAGAAGCCCGGAATAAACCAATCAGAAGTCCATATCAACTCATCTGATGAGGAGACATATTTGGAATTTATCTCTGTAGCTTTTCAAACTTCAAACCCTAATATAATTAAGAAAGCAGCCCTGCATTTGTTTTTCAAAGAGATTTAAATCATGAAAATCATTCAAACATTTATGTCCCGCTTTCCTGAACTTTATTTTTAAGTATACGAAAAATTAACGAGTTTGGTATTTAATACAAAACTAAGAGTAAGGTCCGAGTAAACCGAATATTTTAACCAACCAGAAACCGGACTTAGACTTGTGTGGTAAAGTTATGGATTAAAACAAACGACCAATAATGACGATTATCTGGTAAATTGGCGGATACATATCAGAGAGAGAGAGAGAGAGATTTTAAATTTATCAAATATGATGAATAATGAATAGATTCGTATTCCAATGCTACAGTAGCTTACTAATAGATAATACCATGACTTGTATGTTTAATTTGAAAATCTTCATTTGAAACATATAGTTGACGGCGTAATGGAGAAATACGTGCATGGTATTCTTGTTGTGTTTGACCCTCATTCCCAATATAATGTTACGATATAACTAATTTAACAAATCTTTCTTAATTAGTCATTATTTTCTGAATTCGTCAATATATTGCATGGCAAACCATCTGTACTAACTTATAAGTCGGGTCCAACTGCAAGCTGCACAGACCCTGATCTGCTGTCGCATAACGTGCAGGCGGATCTGGGTCTATGCAGTTTGTTAGGAGTAATCAGTAGAACAAACAACATAGACCCTGATATGGCGGCGTATTATGCGACGGCAGATCAGGGTTTATGTTGCTTGCAGTTAGATTCGACTTATAAGCGAGTATATACGGTACATTAGGGTGTAGAATTAACGGGAGTCGGTGTTCTTTTGTCTGAATCCTATATCAACCAACACATAACTCCCAGTGTTGAGAAGACATGCATGGGATCACTCGAATTTCATCGAGATTACCGTTTTGTATTTCTTTACTTTGAATTCTCTCGAACTTGTGGTTTAATGTTCTTTCATACTCTGTGCACAGAAAGAGGAAGAAAACTTTTTTCCCTTTCTAATAAGGGAAATTAAATCCCACTTGTAGCATTTTTCACCACCTAATAAATTTAAGATAGTTAAAGTAAAGTGAAATAAATATTGTATTAACGTTTGTATTTGTTTCCTCCATGAATTTCAAGTAATGAAACTAGATAACGAGGAAAGTGGGAACTGATCTTATGTTCCTGATTGGTTGAAACTTATGGGTTTTTTAAAAAACATTTTTCTCTATTGACAGTGACAACTTTTGCAACACTACTACTACTACTACTAATAATAATAATAAATTGTTCGCACTCCATGCCGATTTATCAGAATTTTTCCTTCACATGCACATGTTAATCCGTTCAAATGAGAATTATCGAAATATTAAAAGGATAAAGGTGTAGCACATTTAGACCGAGAAAAGGAAAGAGTGAAAGAAAACATCGATAATTATATCCAAACAAATTAACACTTGGCAAACGACCGACCGAACTGAACAAGACGTTTTAGATCTTGAAGTACTTTTCTCTTCAGAAACGTTCCCAAGTAGTTAGCAGGTTGGTGACAATTTATTGAGAAAACTGAGAAAAAGGACTGTATTGATGACACAATTTGTTTTGATCACATTATCTAATTTAATTTTCACTATAGTGAGAAACTTTATATCGATAAAATGTTCGTTGTTTCCACACATTTATCGACGGAAGAATTTAAAAATATTTCATTTGTTCATACTCAATGCATGCAAAGAAAAAAGCCTAGTTTTGTTCAAGCGGTGTGGCACTACTGGTGAACCATATATTACTGAAATTTCATGACTCTAAATGTAATAGTGTCTCAGAAACCAACCTAAATGTCAAACTTAATGCAGGTTTCTGTGACTTACTTTTTGTCTGAATGGTGCAGTATTCCTGTTTTATTACAGCATTGTCAAAAAGAAATAGAGCTAAACAAAATTTGATGTACGTCCCTGGAACGTAACTCATTTTATTTTATTTTATTTATTAATTAATTAATTAATTAATTAATTAATTAATTAATTAATTAATTAATTAATTTATTTATTTTTTTATTTATTTATTTATTTATTTATTTATTTATTTATTTATTTATTTATTGTGAAGGATTCCTTATGATTCATTTATAACTCAGGTTTGATGACTTAGCTACACGAAAATGATTGGAGCGTGAGATCTAAGTCACAGTTGACCTAATTTATCTGAATGTTGCAGTATTCATCGAGATATAACGGATTTCAAACTATATGGCAATGTGGGGAATAGTTTCTGAGAAATTGAGCCAAACGAAAATGTTCATCAAAGTGTTGACACCTGCTGGCCGGCCTGACGGACGAAAAGACGGACATACATTTTCTATCAATAGACCAGAATTGCATTGGAATCCTGCCAGATAGAGGAAAATTTAATTGGATATATAAGGCAAGTTGGCGACCGTAATATTATAAATAGCATTTAAAATAAAAACCTCTATATAATTCGAATATTCGACCTTAATGTTATAAATAGCATTAAAAATAAAAACCTCTATATAATTCGAATATATGTATTCAATGAAAGAAGTGTTTTAGGTATGGCGGCTTTTTCTTTAATGTGTATCATAACCCTCCGTTCTCACCTTATTGAAAAGATGATTTATGATATTTCCTATAGTCGCAGTAGCCTCTCTTGTTTTCAACATAAGACAGACAGACAAACGGTTGGATAAACATGCAGACAGGCGGATAGATCGATAGCTAGATGGGCGGAAGGAAGGAAAGAAGGAGATATTAATGGATTGATCTATACATGGCTGTAAGATGACATGTAAATCATCCTTTCAGCCAAATCATTTGTGACTACTAGATGAGCTATCTCTCCTCTCATAACTACCTTTTCGTTACAAAACAATACAACATTGGAAACGCACACATTAGAGTTTGTAAACTTTTTTTTATTAATTGTAATAACATGAATTGCCAAACAAAGGACCGATAACCAGTCTGCACCAGAGCATTATTCGTGAATCGTGCCTTGTAAGTAAGTAATTACCATGAAATTCTGATCAAATGTTGCCCACATCTAATCAACTTGCATTCACGTCATGGGACACTCGTTCTACACATTGTTGTTTGCTAGACAATCGCACAATTATACAGCACTTACACAGCTTTGTGAAAAATGCAGCTAAAGTCGACGATGATGACGATATGCTTGTGGTGGCGATGAAAAAGAGGCCCCTCCCACTTACATTTTTCTTGTGTGTAATATGTCATATATTACTATTCCATTTTCCGTAAGTATTAACTCTTTCTCCTATTTACCAAGTGTGTGCCAACAGAGTTTACTGTGTTAAATACTCTCATAGATTTACTATCTAAGGACGGAACAAGATTTTATGTAATACATGCAATATACATTGTATTGTTAGTATTTTTAAAATGTCAAGCGTTTTCCGACTTCTCGTACGACACAGACGTGAATAAAGGATGATGAAAGCACTAAAGAATATGATTTCTGTGTTAAGGTTGATAAACAAGTTTTTCTTAATGTATCGATTATTTTTTTCTAATGACTAATGCTACTGTTGTTGTTACTGATGCTGCCGCCATTGCTACTTTAGTCGCCACCACTAATGTTACCACCATAAAACTGTTATTGCTGCTGCTACTGCTAGTGATGGTAATGGCGATAGTGGTAGAAGTAATAGTGGTGGTTGTTGTGGTGGTGGTAGTATTAGTAGTAGTAGTAGTGGTGGTTGAAATGGAGAAGGAGCAGGGCTACTACTACTACAATTACTAATACTATCACTACTACTACTACTGGTGACGGTTGCGGAAGTAGTAGTCGTGGTAGTAGTAATAGTAGTGGGGGTGGAGAAGGAGAGGAAGCTAATGGTGGTTGCGGAAGTAGTAGTAGTAGTAGTGGAGAAGGAGAAGGAGCTAATTGTGGTTGCGGAAGTAGTAGTAACAGGCGCAACAATATCGTTGAATCCTCTGTTCCACATCACTATCAACACTTTCACACTAATAATACTTCTGGTGCTGCCCTTCATTGTCATCACCTAGTAATTATTAAGAGAAAAAGTAACTCCATTGTTGCAATTATGTTCAATGACGATTTTGGAGAAATGGCAATTATCTCTATATTATTTTTAAAAAAATCAAATACTCAGATATGTATCTATCTGAAGGGACCTTGTATGTTAATTTTTACTTTTTGTATGTGGTAATTTATGGCAATATGTAAAATATATCTATATACTTACATATCAATGTAAGGTTTCCCAACTTCATCATTTGTCCAACTACTACTCATTTTCAAACGTAACGCAAAATTTGCCCCCCGCCCCCCTCTATTCCCATATGATAAATTGTTAAATTGTGTCAATAGTTTTGTTGACTAATCTTGATCAAGCAAAGCCAAGATAAACACAGGAAAATTTATCCAATTGAAACCAATACGGAAGAAAAGGGATGTCATTGTTCTGGGTATACGGGTATTTACTCACTTTATAAATATTGCACACGGATGCCCTATCCAGGTGTCTTCACGCTTGATTGGGTCTTTACTCAATCAAATAAGAAGTCTAATTAGCTTGTCAAGCGTTCTCATAGCTTTGCTTGTAGAGTACCTGTCGGCTTACCTGTAATGAGTACTCCCGTCAAATGATTTAAAAGTCCAGGTAAAGGAGGGTAGTTAAACATTTCGGGGTCTTCATGAACATACAGAAGAGAAGTGACGAAGATACTGCAACTGAATATTCCTTACACACGACAGGTAAATTCCTTTTTCTTCATGTAGACACATTCATACATACATACATACATACATACATACATACATACATACATACATACATACATACATACATACATACATACATACATACATACATACATACATACATACATACATACATACATACATACATACATACATACATACATACATACATACATACATACATACATACATACATACATATATACATACATACATACATACTGGTCAAATTGTTTGGTTTTTCAACTACTAAAGCAAAACTTGTCACATGTGTGCATATAGGTAACAACATAACTTTGAAGTGTGCAAGTAGACTATATTTTTAATAAGATTTCTTTTCACTAATTTTTATCGCCAATCGATGATTTTCAATACTGGTTAGATATATAACATTTTACCATGAAAACGGATCGATGAAATACTTTACATTTTTATTTGGATCAAAGTGTTTTGACTCTCAGCCTAATTAACATATTTGAACAAAAGGTCTCGTACCTGGAATTTGAAAACAAAAATAAATATCAGCCATTGTACATTTATCAGGCTATTGAACATTCCTTAGATAACTATTTGGTATTTGTTATACAAATCAGAACAAAAGGTTAGGGGGCTGAGGTACATACTTTGGACTAACTGATCACAATACCGTTATGTCAGGAGACATGTACACGATCTATTTTTTATCTTCATGTAAGATCCACACGAAAAACTGAGTATTTCAATGTGAAATTAAAAAATTTAATTACAATATAATTTTAAGTTTATTATTTTATCATAGACTACAGATATTTGTATCTTTAAAAAATTGGATAACACACACGTATCTTCTATTTTTCACAGCTAGTGTACGTAAGCAAAAACATCAGCGTAAAAAATATTCACGTATCCCAAGGGAGTATAAATTTCTTTGTCATCTGATACACTGCATACTAATTATTTTCCTCACATATGATTGTCATCTGATACACTGCATGCATATTATTTTCCTCATGTATGACTTCCGTAACTATGAGTACTTCTAAATTTAATTTTTTCTGTTTTCCGAGTTACCTTTGACAAAACTGAGACAATCTCTAATATACAGTGAAGTGTAACGTTATGACATACAAATAAACCTGATCTAGCAACCACCCTCACCCCCCACAAATTTTCAGTCCCCTTGAAATTTTCAGTAAAGTTTACCTGTATATAGCGACCACTTGCCCAAGGCAACCTATGACCTCTATATTGGGGTCCGATAAACCCTAATTGTACAACGTATGGCGACCAGTGATTACTAGCCCTGCAGCTTTACTTTATCCCTTATTTAATTAACCACAGGCACTGTAAAACAAAACCCTACCGTATATAATCCCGTATAATTCAATATCAACTTCAAAATGCACAGACCCAGATCTGCCGTCGCACAATGCGCCGGCAGATCTGGGTCTATGCAGTTTGTAAGGACTAATCAGTAGAACAAACAACATAGACCCTGATCTGCCGGGGCACTATGCGACGGCAGATCAGGGTCTATGTTTGCATTTTGGACTTGGGTTATACGCGAGTATATACGTTAATAGTACCTTTCTTTTTCTTTAATGACTTTGAAAAATGACACCAAATTACTATCTGGCTACGAATTTGATTTCATTCTTTTCCTTCATCATTTCTTTCAGAATCATTGATAAGGATCTTACCTGTAAAAAAGACCACCTGTTTATAAAGATCGCGTTAATCTTATTACTAGCATGAAACCTTTTTAGAGCACTGCCATATTAACCGGTGAAAGTGTTATGTCAGTTTGGTATTCTTTTGACACGTCTATCGTACGATGAGACCTGTCGATAAAAGACACTCAATGGACAACACATGCATGTCCTTAATGGGCAGGTAATCTATATGTAGAGGTAAATTATATAAATTTAATAAGGGGGACCGATGCACATTGTCATTTGTGAGCATGTCTCCTTTTAATGAAGATGTCTGTTACTGCAGGTTTTACCGTATTTAAAACAGCTGTATTATAAGACGTTGTTTGAGAGGAAACAAACATGAGTCCGTTTGGTGTATGTATGTATGTATGTATGTATGTATGTATGTATGTATGTATGTATGTATGTATGTATGTATGTATGTATGTATGTATGTATGTATGTATGTATGTATGTATGTATGTATGTATGTATGTATGTATGTACGGACAGAAAGACCGATAGAGTGATGTATGGTGTGTGATTAATTGATAGCCGGAACATATCGGGGCAAGTATTTCATTAACTTTATTTAATTTAATTTTAAAAAATAATTTATTTTCAAACGTTTTGATACATTTCATCACACAAATACATTTAACAATTACAACTGACGATCTAGCAACACTGTTCTGTGGCTTAGTTTGAAACAAGATGAGAGAGAGAGAGAGATTGAGAGAGAGAGAGAGAGAGAGAGAGAGAGAGAGAGAGAGAGAGAGAGAGAGAGAGAGAGAGAGAGAGAGAGAGAGAGTACATCTGGATCGGGAATAAACCGAGTCGTTGCCGTGAACAATGACTGCATTTTAGGGACGTGGGGATGGACAACAGACCTAACTCCTTCTGCATCTTCGATTTTGAAATGTATATACCGTTTCTTATGATGATAATGATTAAAGTAACGTCAAAAATGCATCGTCTAGAATTTCTTACAAGTATATTTTCACATTTTTAAAAATATATTTTAAAGATGAAATTTATAGATGTCAAAACTCTTTAATGGCACGAGTAAAAATTTAGTTTCAGATCCTCACAATTACTTATACAGCATTTTAATATATTTAAAGGAGAAAGACACGTACGCATACAGACATGTACGCATACAGACATATGTACGCATAGAGACATCTCTTTTGCGCAAATATTAAGCTTATATTTCTTTAAACGAAAATAAACAAACCAATCAATGGAGCAGACTTGTCTCATTTCCACAGAATTATTTACAAATGTATTCAGTTTATTAATATATTTAATATATTTACGAAGTAAATACTGAGGCAAAGTTCTTACTGTGCCAAAGTAATGTAAGAACGATAGAATCATTTTTTCAATTTGATGGGAAGTATTATGCGAATTTTATTTCTGATTTTGATAAATATGTTGAACTGTTTCATGCATATTTTCAAGTTTATCTGAACCGCATCTAAACACTATGAGGGTAAGCGGTAGTTTTCAAGTGGAATACAGTATGCATATTTTCAAAATATACTAAAATCAGTTTTAAATGCAGTTTATTTTCAAACTTCTGAACTTAGCATAAGTTGCTATGTTTAATATATGATTGACCCGAGAACTGAAATGATAAACCATGAGGCCTAAATATAGTTGACTGAAGCTAAGACAACGGAATGACTGCATGAAGTACCGTATGTACTCGCGTATAACTCGTGTCCAAATACAAACAACATTTTCCCTGGTCTGCCGTCGCATAATGCGCCGGCAGATCAGGGTCTATGTTGTTTGTTCTCTGATTAGTTCTTACAAACGGCATAGACCCTGATCTGCCGGAGCATTATGCGACGGTAGATCTGGGTCGATGCAGTTTGCAGTTGGTATTAGGTTATACGCGAGTATAAACGGTACCTCCCGATTTATATTTCAACAAAGGAAAAACAAAATTGATTGTGGAAGTGTTTTTCTGTTCTTTATAATACATAGAATATTTTACTATTACCCTGTTACCATATGTATTTTTTATTCAAACTTTATTCAAGACAACAAGCTGGTCTTCATGCAGGAATAAAAATACAGTTATACAATAAATGTTAAAATGACCAATTTCTAAAGATTTTGAACCGAAGAGGTCTCAAAAGTTTTATATCATTGGCTTTATGATACTTGTTCTTGAAATCTAAAATTTGATTATTTCTCCTAAAACGCGTTTACTCCATGAATTATACATATATCAATAGTGCATTAATTTGACTTTCTCAACATGTAAAAGCGTCTGTGTTTCGAGCAAGCTTCGTCTTTGAGTTATTGGCCAAATTTGAGCTTGATAATTTGATACAATTCATCATTCCGCCTTGTTTGAGCATTGATGGCTCCGTAGCCGTCTGCGTCAGTATAACCGATGTTTGAATTATCCAAGAGTGCAAAGACTCGATATGTTTGAATTATCAAAGAGTGCAAAGACTCTATATGTTTGAATTATCAAAGAGTGCAAAGACTCGATATGTTTGAATTATCAAAGAGTGCAAAGACTCGATATATTTGAATTATCAAAGATTGCATAGACTCGATATGTTTGAATTATCAAAGAGTGCAAAGACTGGATATGTTTGAAATATGAAAGAGTTCAAAGACTCGATATGTTTGAATCATCAAAGAGCGCAAAGACTGGATATGTTTGTGAAATTGTGTTCAATGCTGCACAGTTTGACTAGAGATTCACATTTTTCCAACGGCATATGGAATGTAAATACACCACCTGTCAACGATGGATAGTCCAAAGATCGTCGTTACATAATGGGTAGTTGAAAAACTTGATTGGTTTGTTTTGTTTCTTGTTGTTTTTACTACCGATTGAGTTGCTAGTGTTGAGCGAGAAAATGCCATTACTTTGCTTACTCGCTTAGAACAAATGAGCTGATCTTGCACAAGTTTTATATTTTGACGCACATTTTTTCTTAAACAGCCTCCACCTAAAGGGAAATGTTAAACTCTGCCTAGGTTATGTCTAGATAAACATCCACATCAAGCCCACAGACTTAAGATCTCAGATAAATCATTTCACTTGTATTTTATTTTTAAGTTACACAAGCCCTTGTGTAGATCTAGTCGATCGTTCCTTATTTGCTTTGAATCTGACGTAGACTTTTGCCTTTTACGCAAAATTATGTCACCAGTTTTAGGATTGACTACTAATCGTACCCGAGGGACATCATCAGATTCGTCGCGGAATTTGACACGGTTTTAATCACCGGATCACTGACGCGTGATCAATCATTGCATGGGCTTTGATTCTGACAAGTCGATTGAATTTCATAAAGCTTATCGTGTGGGAAAGAAATAAAAGTGAAAGTTTACATAAGGAATCTTTTCCACTTTAGAATAATGAAAATATTATTAATAGTCCTGCTTTCCCCACAGCAAAATTTACAATGAAGGATGCAAAAGATATATCAGTGGCTTTTCGGCATGACCGTAAACGTAAACAAGACATACCATGTTCCGTTCAAAATGACTGGACATCTGAAATTCCTTTTTTTTAGTTTATACATTCATTATATACAACTTTACCTATGACATTCGTTATGTCAGTGTTACTGTACACTATGCCTGTTGTCTATTTTTCAAGATAGGTAAAAATAAGTCATTTAAAAACCTTTAGTTAGATAACCCAACGATATCTTGTAATTTTGCTCAATCTTCTAACTGAAAGAGAATTTACAAAAACCGCTGAAGTTTAAAAAGACTTAAAAAAAACGAAAATAGCAAGGAACTTGCAGCATTCACCTCAAATGCGTTGCATGAGCATGACTTGATTGCTAACGAAATGAAACTTTTAAAAATGTGTGCGACTTAATTTAAAACTATATTTCGCAGACAACAAAGTTATTTTAATCTAAAAATGTACACAAAAGGTTGAATAGATTATATACACAGGTGATAATTAACGTGATTGTTTTACAGGTGATCATCAGTCGGGTATCCATGAGCTTATTTATAGGTGGGTTCAGTTATGAGAAAGGATAATTCAATTTGCTTAAAATGGTAAACTTTTTCTGTGTTTCTTTCCACTGAAAAATGCATCATTTTAACTGAAAAAATGGATTGGATGGGTGGGGTGGGAGCAGTTTGTAAACCCACCCACCCTCCTCAACCCATGTGGATCCATAACTGGTCAAGTGGGCATGCTGAGCGTTGTTTCATCCTTAGTCAATACATTTTAAAAGAATATTTCTAGAGCATTCAACATTAATCTAGTTGAATTTATTCTGAACTGAGGTACATAAATTCTGTTAGCACACCTAAATAGTAAACACTTTCGTATGAAATATATTCAAATGTGACATTTAGTATAATGCTAGATAATTATTTATAATATTGTCCATCTCCAGAATTTTGAAGAACATAAAGTTTGTATGCCATGTTTGACACCAGTCTACGAATAAAAAGTTTGTTTGCCATGTTTGACACCAGTCTACGAATAGAAACCTTATTATGAACGGTACATTCTTGTATGCTTGCTTTGTGTAAATGAAGAGATCGGTTTAAATCGTATGAAACTTAAGAATTTGATTTATGTATATATTCCAACAAATATAAGATATCTAATTTTCTTAGAAATTTTGAAATTAATATTCTTGATGGAGGTACAAATTAAATCGGGCTGTATTTCCAGCGTTTTTGTTGGCGCTAATCAAATCGAACATAACATGTGCATATTGGTTCCATGTTCGCATGTTACCGCTGTAGACGAAGTAAAGATGTTACTTTGTGCCATGAGCCATTCTGGTCAAGTTACCTTTCTTGCTATTTAGCCATATCTCTAAAGCTTCATTTTCGTAGCATCATCGGCTTAATCCTTGTACCGCAGATACACGATATGGGGCATGACTCTTGAACCGATGGTGTTAAGAGAATGCAAAGACTCAGTTATTGTTATTATATGCGTCGATACACCTAGGTCGAGGTTATTCTTGTAAAACATAGTCATGGCAACACCCAATAACCTTGGACATAATAAAATCAGAACAATGGCGATTAATTAATTAATTAATTAATTAATTTTGAATGCGCGACCAATTAACACAGAGAGCTTACTCTCTGATTTCTGGTTATGAGGGAAGATTTTTGTAAGTAGACAGTTGTTTCTAATAATTGCCTTGCTATCACTGGCTACGTATTGAAAGATAGTTTCGCCATACCCCAAATGTCAATTGGTGTCTTTTCCTTTTAGATGGCGAGAGAAAGATCTGAAAAGGTTACAATGTTCTGCCTTACTGGTGTCAAGAAAAATGGCACGGATCCAGTGTCAAGAAAGCACGTGCAGTTTACAGAAAGACAACCCCAAACGTTTACTCAGACGAAGCAAATACGCGAACCCTTATTGGAATGTGCTCCACGAGAAGATCTAAATGCTACTTCCTGTTCCTTTCTGGACAACAAGAAGGAAAAGAAAAGGGTTCGACCGAATCTGAAGAAGATTTTAAATATCTGGGAATTGTGGAGTCGTAAAAGAAGTAATTCTGCGTCACAACTAAGACGACCCGATCGAGTGAAGGTCGACCAGCGTTGTAAGTCGGAAACTGATTTGGTAGAAAACTTGTACGGGTTTGAGGGTTGCCATAACGACCATTTAGAGCATGTATCCCATCAGCCTCACCAGTCAGATCGAAATGACGATAACAGCAAATTTGTAAGACCAGTCAATCACAAAGAAAATTATATACAGGAAAAAATAAACTCTATTCCTGACGTGATAGGTCGAAGAGAAGGAAACCGGAAACAAAGTAATTCGGTGGCTTTGAATAGAACACGTGTAGTCACACATACAGCACACCAAAATCTACAATCTTTGCATGAATCCAGACCATCGTCAGGTCGGAAAGACTTGGACGTGACTCGAAGAAATGATATCGGAGATATAAAACATGGGAGCAAATTGACAGAAGTGAAGAAACTTTCTCCAAAGGCTATGATGCTTCGAGGCATACTGAATAGAATCCGCACAGCCGGAACCGAAAATGTGATTGAATTAACGGGAACGGAGCAGCAACATGAAAACAGTGACGGTAACATTGAGAGACAGAAACAGAAACCGGAAACTGAGGATGATCTTGGAGAATTCTTGTCCGGGGTTGATGGACAGGGTCTGGAGCAGTTTTTCTCATTTTGCGATAAAATTCTTTTAACAGAGAGCAGGCGTTATTCATGCATGACAGCAAGCGAATTTGCAGC